>MU249639.1:1257931-1395916 GCA_018977245.1 Lethenteron camtschaticum
CAATTGTGGAACACTTTGATGTTGTCTGCCGGCCGAGTTTCCCTCGAAAAATTAGTGGTTTTTAAACCTTTATTGCTGGGATAAGTAGGCCACGCCCTTCAGGATAGACAGGCACTCGATTCAATTTGCAGTCACGTGACCACTGGACGGGGACTTTGGGGAGGGAGATTCTGTAGAAGGGCCAATCGTGACACCACCGTGTCGACATTACAGGAGTCCGTTGGTGTACTCGTGTGCCTCACGAATGAACAGATGCCCTTTCTGGACCCTCGTCAACCTCTCCAAGTCCTGGTGTGCATGTGGCCAGTGTTGGAAGCGAGAGGCATATCGCAGTTGACAAGATCACGCAGCAGAATCCAGGAAAACAAGGCAGAGTGCTTCCCGAAACGTTTATATCGTCAGTTGATGACCACCATGTCCTCAATAACAATTGCAGCCAGGAAATATCAAGGCACAGGTCACAATAGCCTGGTAAGGAAACCTGGTCATACTTACCATTCTAAAAGGCCAAGCATTGGAATCCCGATGGACGCGACCCCTGATCGTGACCATGCAGAAGGAGTCATTTAAAAAAAATTGCAATTACTACGTTTAAGCTCTGTACCAAGGTACTAATCCAGGCGAGATCTATTCATGGAAAAACTATTGAGCAACAAATATGGTCAAGGTTGTAGGTAGAGGTGGTGTTAATGCCGTAACAATTGGAGGGAGCTCGATGCATTCTATACGTGCCTTGTTCAGACCTCTACAGTGCATAAGCCAGAGCAACTCATTGTCAAAAAGCAATATGTTTGGTCGCCCTTTGGAGAAAGTATTTCTTTGCACAATTGAGACACGCATTGCTCCCCACAGCAAGTGTGGCCTGAGAAGTCTTGCAAATGTTTGAACAGCGACGGTCCCATTCATTCTGTATGGTTATTTGCCAGGTGGGGTACAATGGCCGGCGACCGTTTCATAATTTAATCCCCAGCTCCAAATGAAATTCTATTCGATGCTCTACATAGCATTGTAATTTGACAATACTGAAACCTAGTGGAAATACACCATGCCAAACCAACCCAGGTCAAGAATGGCAATGTGGGAGCTTGTGAGCAGCGTGGACCTACTATAGGCCTGTTGGCCAGTGAAATGCCCATGTCTGTAAACCCTTAAACCGAAAGAAAAAAGCAAAATAAATATTCCTTACATGGAGACCACAAAACACGATAAAGGCACAAACTGCAATGCAGAAGGCATTTATTCGTAGTCGGCCACAATTATTCTTTCAGAACATTTGATCAAAACGGTACAAAATGCGGCTCTATTTCTCAGTAGCACGGGCAGTCATTTTGGTGTAGGTGAGCCCCTTGAAGACGCCACTCAGGGGCACGATAAAGGGAGTGCTGTTCATGCAGGTGACGCGCAGCAGGGCCGTGTACGGGAGGTCGATGTTTGTGTAGTGGTGATACACGCTGACAGTAGGGATCGTGTGGCAGCGCGTGGTGATTGGCTGTGTGTCGGTGACGCGCGCTGATGGTGAGGGATCATAGGGCAGCGCGGGGTCATGGGTTATGTGGTGGTGATTGGCTGTGTGTTGGTGACGCGCGCTGACAGGGAGTGATCGTGTGGCAGCGCGTGGTGATTGGCTGTGTGGTGGTAACACGCGCTGGGAAAACAGATCGTAGGAACAGCGCGTCGTGATTGGTCGACTAGTGGGTGCTCACATCGCGGTCCGCATAGACTCCGTCTCCTCGGGAGCGGAGGGCTATACAAGGCGGTGCGCGCGGCGCTCGAGGAGTTGGTGACCAGTGAAGACGGAAGACGGAGGAGGAAGAGATAGGGCCCCGAGACCCCTAGTCCCGCTGTCCTTGTAAGGGCCGGGACCCTGTGTGGCTCAGAGGCGGGACCTTGGGACCCGGGGCCAGACGTCCGTGTGAGGGCCAGGCCACGGGACCCAATGGTCGTGACCCAATCCCAAGCTGGGGTGGGTCTGTAGGTTCCCCTGGGAGCTACGGGGCTGGAGAGCCCGTGTGTGTGTAGCCGGGTGGAACGTGTAGCGTGAGCTGTAGTGTCCACACGTGTTATTGTGGCAAAGGAAGAGCTGTAGTGTTCCACACGTGTCATTGTGCCCAAGAGAAGAGTTAATAAAGTGTGCTACCCGTCAAGTGGTCTCCCACTGTAATTTACAATACTACATTTGCCACGCCCGATTTTGGAGACAACGGTGGATGCTTTGTGCGGAAGAACAGACGGAACGTGAGGGTTCCATCCGCTCCTCAGTGTTCTCAAACGATCAAGGAACAGAGGGCAAGGGTCACAATGGTCTAGGGTAGGAAACCTGGTCACTCCACCATTGCAAGAATTTACAATTCCTAACACAATTAATCATTGGAATCCAGATTGACGTGCACCTGGTCACATTGTAGAGGACTAGTCCTCAACAACATGACCATGTAGGGGCAACCGCTGTAAAACTGCAATCGCCATGCTAAAGTAACGAAGTGTCTATCCAGCAAAGTTGCAACCCCGGAAAACACAATTGCGAGCAACTAATGTAGTTACTGTGAAGTTTAACGCCGCAAAACATTTTTTTTAAAGGGCGAGTTCCATGCACTACATGTGCCCTGACACGAGACCTTGGGTCAAGGTCACAAGGCCAGAGCTGCACATTGTTAAAGAATGAGCAAGTGTTGGTCATTCTTTAAAACCGCGTCCCTGCATAATGCTTAGCGATACATAGATTGCTACCTGGGAACAAGAAAAATTACGTGTGCTTCGTAGCATGTCTGTTAAATGGTTGACATGGACATTTCAATCGAATCTGTACTGTTAACCACAGCAGGGCATGATAGCAGCAGCCACTTAGGAATGCATTGCTCATCTCTAAATACAATCCTCTTTAAAAAGGTGGTTGCATAGCATGGTTATTGACGATCCTAAATCTAGTTGACAATTCCTTTGGAGTAGGCAGGTAGGACCTCGGTTGGAGAGCGCATTCGTGCACGGCAGACCGATAATCCCTGGTGGGAAGTGTGGAACCTGTTGTTTCTACCTGTAAATCATACCATGCCACTAACCCGTTTCAATAAATGGCCATGCAATGCAGAATGGAGGCTATGAAGGTCGATACTCTTTGCTTCTTTCGGTAAAGTCACGGTGAGAAAAAAAAAAACATCCAAAGAGTATGGATCCTTGCAGTCACGAAAACGTCAAATCTAGAACGATATGAAGCTCAATGCAACTACAAAAAAAAATCACTGCCAGCAAATGGTGAAATATCCATGTCTAAACATTAGAATCTCGTAAAAATGTAAATTCCTTACATACAAAAACACGCAAAGAGAAAATTAGTGCAATGCAGAAGGCTTTATTCGTAAATCAGCCAAAACTATTCTCAGAACATTTGATCAAACACGGTACAAAATGCTGCTCTATTTCTCAGTAGCACGGGCTGTCATTTGGGTGTAGGTGAGCCCCTTGTAGACACCACGCAGGGGAATGTCCAAGCGAGCACCGTTCTTGCAGGTGATGCGCAGCAGGGCCGTGTACGGGAGGTCGATGTTTGCACGCCCGATTTTGGCGACAACGGTGACGGTCTTGTGCGGAGGAACAGAGACCGGGAACGTGAGAGTTTCCAGCCGCTCCTCAGATTCCGCCAATGCGTGCGTGGTCTCCGAAACTCACGGTGAAGCTGAAGCCAGTCTTCGCCCCCACGACCTCAGGGATGCCTGCAGAGACCTCCAGGCTGAACGTGAACTCGATCTTGTTGGTTGTAGACCACGATGACGTTTTGGTTATTTTCTTAGAGGTCAGGAAGGGTGTGAGACTGCACGATGCTGGTGTTGTTGTATACTTTAGGTCTTTAATCTCCTCCATTTGCACGTTGGGGCGAATCTGGTGCAAAGTTGGATAGTTCATGGTCTGGATCACCGACGACTTTACATCATTGATGAAAAGGAAGCCCATGGAGTCGATGTCGGACCCCCCCTCGGCCCTGAACACCCAAGCAGATGCCAGAGCCCACGTCGATCTTGTACTCGTCTTGAGCCCCAGTCCGTCATCTTGGCAAAGAACTCGCGGTTGCGGCTCGTTCTGAACTTGATGGCACCCAGACGCGTGCCGGCCCCATTGCCCCACAGGGAGAGCTGCGACATGAACTCGCCCGACTGGAATTCAAACTGCTGAGCAGAGGAGGCCACGGTGCCGAATGTCTGCCTTCGCCCGTCAGTCAGCCACACCTCCACGCCCCTCACTTGCCAGCCTCCAACGCTCACCGAGAGTTTCTGCAGCGTGGCCGCATTGCTCTTCCCATCTAAAGAGAACGCAGTTCCACCTTGGCCTCCAATGATGTGCAGCGTATATGGGTACGACATTGTCAACCTAGAACAGACACAAGCAAGGGAGAGCATGACAAGCATGTTTCAAGCCCAACCCATTATGGCTGCATTACTAGCATTTAAATAAACAGAATTACTGCAATTTACTAGCAATGGAGTTCCGTGTACCAGTTATATATTTAAATACTTTTGAAAAGTTGAAAAAAAAAACTAGGGGGCAACCAAATAGTGCACAATAGCCATTTCACATGTATATCAGAGTAATTTATTGCATCAATTTTTTGCACGTTTGCAAAGTAAACCTAATTTTAACCATCGTCAAAATCATTACCGTTCTAGATTTAATAATTTGTGTAAGCAAGACAGCAAAGTGCATCACAATTAACAATTAGGCCTTTCAGGCACAAGTGTGCGTGCTTTTGGAAGTGGGGCATTTTGAGGCAGGGAGTAGCTAAAAAAAACACAACTGCATCTTACTTTATAATCTACCTACTACAAAGTGGAATATAAATAAGTATAACCCGTAAAAACAAAGTTTTTTTACTATAAATCCTTTATATGCGTGGCAGCGAACTTAATATAAAGGATTTAAAAAATATATATGCCTGTGGAGGACGCGGGGATCGATCCCGCGACCTTTGGAATGGGAAGCGAGGGCGCTACCAACTGCGCTACTCCGCCACGGCCTGTGGAGGGGTTACGCTCTGGGCTCTTATACTGTGACGTTCAGCCAAAGTGATAAATGAGTTCTATTTGAATATATGTAAAATATTTTTTTTTGCCTAAAAAGTATAAAATTTGGGGAATTTTTTTTCACGAACATTAATTGTCCTGGCACAACGAGTCTGTGTGGAAAATGTCAGCTCGATTGGATCACGGGAAGTGTGTTAAAAAACGACCGAAAGATTTGCACGGTCGTAAGCAAGCGAACTTAATATAAAGGATTTAAAAAAAGGTATGGAACGTTCCACACCACCACAGTAGGCCATCATGCAGAGGTGGCAATCCAAAAAGGGCTGCACGCATCTCATTGAAGAGTGGTAGCGCAAACCTTTTTCTCACTCCAAAAAACGAAAGCTCGGACAGGTGACCCAGGCACTTGGATGAAGCGGACCTGCATAGTTCGTAGGCCACAGAAGCAGTTGGGTTAAGGTGGCAAGGAAACCAGATTAAAGCCGACAATCTAATGACAAAACATAGAGTTGAGAATTCCCAGTAACTGTGAATCAAAGTTTAAAGGGCCGTCAGCTTCTTCCATACAACTCTGATGATTACAGGTCAGTAAAACGGAAATAGTTAAGCAATATTCTACGAAGCCATCTTTTTTACATTAGACTGAACAGCCGGAATTATGGCAGGTGAGAATTTATAAACGGTACAAAATAGGCATGGGTATAAGAATATTGCAGGGAGATGAAACCGGCTAATACAAGAAAAATATACGTGCAACCGACACAAGCCCACCTGTTGATAGAAGGGAAAATTAGGTAAACAATCGTTTCAATGCAAACTTTATTTGGCACAAAGTAGAAAACGTACCGACACCAAAATTAAAATAAAATGGTGTTTAAAAAGTGGTTGTCTTGCATAAAAGAAAACGTCGAAAAAAGGTAGGTTTCATTAATTCGTGTACATTTTAGTTTAACTGCGATAAGAGTACAATGTGCGGGACCTGGACAGGGTTTTTTTTTTAGGTAAACTTGAATAGTCATGCGCGCCGAGTGAATGTAGACATCTTCAGCCCGTTAGGCTTCAAAGATCAGAAGATACTAATGCTCAGTCAACTAAAAAAAAAGTCCATAAAAGACAAACAGAATAAAAGTTAGAAAAAAAAGACAACCCACACGATCCCAACATGGCCTGAAAAGGGGTACAACTGTAAAACCTAACGCAAGCCGCGCACTCTAGACGCCCCACCCACCACTTACCTAAGCAGCCTACCCCGTGAAGAGCAGATTAAGTGCGCCATCTGCTCCGTCCTTTATATCGGGGAAGCCCACGTCACGTGGTACAATCACGCGGGTTTGCCTTCCTATCACTGGCCAATCATGGGGGTCGGAGGGAGAATGCAATCATCACGAGCCTGGCACTTTCTTCACGCGTTCCTAGTTTGCGTGAGACTCGTTAACGAGATGAGCCACGCGCGCGAGAGCCTCATAGACGCAATCACGGTTACCATACGAGTCTGTTGATAGTCCATTGACGGAGCTCACATCACGTGACATAATTACGCGCGCGTGCCTCCGCCCATCTTCCCCTGCAGGCGAATCACCGCGAGCCAATCGCCGCGAGGATTCGCTCATTGCACGGGTGGCAGTTTCGCGCATGCGCGCCCATTGAGTGAGGCGTCGTTCATGAGCCGAGCTACTGGCACCGGCCTCGTTAATGCAATCACAGGTCCCGATTCCAGACGTGAGTCAATTGAGTTGTGTATTCAAGTGATTTAAAGTTTGTTCTCTTTAACATGGTCCATACGAAAAAGTTCAAATTAGCCTCGCTACCATCACCATCGATATTTCGTGTAGTTGATAAGTGCCTTATCGATTATAGACCTTTGAACTAAACGTGCCTCTGGATACTTTTTGGTAACTCATTTGTTCAATTGTGGATTGCTTTGATATGTCTGCTGGCCGAGTCTCCCTTGAAAATGAGCTTCTGAGTCAATGGGCTATTTTTGAAAATAAACTTCTCGTGCTGATTTGATGTGTTTTCTGATATCAAACACCTTCAAATGGAATGACATGAGCCAAAACTCCTTAATGAGGACGTGTGAAAGGTGTGTCCATCTTGAATGGATGTAATAGACGTAACAGATTAAACATACGATAATTTCTGGTCTAATTTATTGATTAGAATATGACTTTATAATGTCACTGTACTATTGCCTCCGCCCCCCTCTGTCTATTTAAGGCCACCCCACAGAGACGATCACCCCTCTCTGTACCTGGGTTGCTCTCTCTATGTATCTTGGTGATATCTGTCTGCTTATATGTCTGTCTATAGTTTTCTGGTTAGATTCTATGTCGCTATTTCATTATACCTGATGATGATTGCTTGTGTTGCAATCGAAACGTCGTATGCTATTATTTAATTATTAATTTATCTTTATACGTACTTTACCGAAAAAAACAAAGAATAATTCCCATAATAAAGCTTAATGATGGTTTCCTGTCTGAATAGGGTGGAGCGGGCATTCTTCACACCAACATGCAGACAGTTAAGGGTTCGGTCCCGTTATTACACCATCACACATTGCTCCACTCGTTCATGTAAAGTTATCTCTCCATCCACAGCGCGCTCCTCTCTTACTCTTGCCGGCGGCCCCTCTTTCATTCCCTCTCCTCACACGTCTCCTCAATCCCAGCCACCAATCTCCTGCCTTCACATCTCGGAGTAAGTCTCGGTAAACTCGGTACAGGTATTGATGTCAATGTTATTTATAATTAACCGCAATAGTAAGAAAAATACTATTCTTGGTTCTTTCGGTAAAGTCACGTATAAGGGAAATAATAAAATAATAAAATATAAAACAATACAAATTCTCACGACGTTTCGACTGCAACACAAGCAATCGTCATCAGGTGTAAAATCCACAGCAAGAAACTTTTTCAAATTTTCAAGAAACGTTTTTCAAATTTTCTTGCTGTGGATTTCACACTGATGATGATTGCTTGTGTTGCAGTCGAAACGTCGTGAGAATTTTTATTGTTTTATATTTATATTATTTTATTATTTCCTTTTACGTGATTTTACCGAAAGAACCAAGAATATGAATCCCTGCAGTCACGAAAGCTTTAAATCAAAATTTTATTAAAAAATAATGTTCGGTCCCTTTTCGTTTGTGGGCTCAGTTGCCACTAAATGCCCGAGAGTGCAACTTTGGGATTGATAGTGTAACCAGTGCGGTTGAGTAACTAATAAATGGTTAATCTGAAATATTGTTAGTCGTTGTTAATGCTTGTGAATGTTGCTGGGTTAGGATTGACAGAGGATAAATGGGTGGTATGGCTAGGCCACGCCATTCAAACTTAGAATAGGCAGGCACGTGATTCAATCGCAAGTCCACGTGACCATTGGACAAAGATTTTGAAGAGAAAATATCGGTATGGGGTAGTGGGCAATTTTGATGCCTGCACATCGATATTATAGGGGTCCATACTCTTTGGTTCTTTCTGTAAAGTCGCGTCGGTAGAAAAAATATACATCACGACGTTTCGATAGAAACACAAGCAATCGTCCTCAGGTGAAACAATACAGCAGAGCTGCTGAGGCAGGAGAAATGTAGCAGAGAACTGCTGCAACAATAGGTTATACAGGTAGGAACAGTTCCACACTGCCCACCAGGGATTATCTGTCTGTCTGTCGTTCATAGCCACGCCCTCGATTTGTATTTCATAGAGTGCTTCGGGCGGGCTCAGCACCACGTGACACGCCGCCCCAGGCAGCTTGTGCCGCGTGACACGGATCGCACGAATGCGCTGTCCAACCAAGTTCCTACCTGCCCACTCCGAAGGAACGTGTACTCTGCTACAAGAGTGGCCATTGTATTGCGAGAGATTAGCATGTCAATCTGTTAATGCAAGATTAACCTGTCCGCTTGAGAAAACCGGGTGCCAGCTGAGCCTTGAGGGTGGCAATTGTGTTGTGAGAGATTAGGGATTAATTTCAACCGAGAAGATGGGTACAAACTGAGCAATCATTTGGAAGGACATCATGAACCAGGTAAAGTCATAACTCCGTGACATTTTCATCCTAACTTAGCCACCACTGCTCCCTTTTCCTCGATGAGGCCGCAGCTCACGTTTGTTTAATCGGCTGAATGTCTCACTGGCACAGCCACCGTTGCATTAGTTATCTTGCGTTGACATGCTGGTATCTCAGTGCAGCGACCAACGCTGCTATATATTTTTCCACGAGGTGGCGTTTTACCCGTTTTTGTTACACTGATATGCCAATTTTCTCAAACAACTGCTACTGCAGCCGTCTCACATTTACATACTAATCTCTCAAACACAATGACCACCCTCACGGCTCCGCTGGCACCCGTTTTTCTCACACCGACAGGCTAATCTTACATTAACAGATTGACATGCCAATCTCTTGCAATAAAATGGCCACTCTTGTAGCAGCGTGGTCGTGGGGTCTTTATAACCTCTTGTTGCAGCAGTACTCGCTACATTTCTCCTGCTATATTTTTTCACCCGAGGACGATTGCTTGTGTTGCGATCATAATGTGATCAATAATTGTTTCTACTCAAGTGACTTTACCGAAATAACCAGAGTATAGATTCCTGCAGTCACAAAAGCTTCAAATCAAGATTGCAGAGGTTCGTTGGCATACCTGTGCCGAGCCAGACGAACAAAAATAAAGACGTGACCGCTCAACCTTTCAAAGTCCTGATCTGCACGTGGCCAGTTGTTGGGATCGAACGCCGTCACATTTGAGATCACGCAAAAGCAAGCAATGCAGTGCTACCAATACTGCCATTTTTCGATGACCACCCTTGTGGTTCTCTAACGCTCAAGGAACAGGGACCTCGGGTCACAGCCTGGTTAGGAAACCTGGTCACTCCACCCTTTCAAGCATTTACAACTCCTAACACCGGTTAGGAATTTGAATCCAGATCGTGAACCTGGTCACATGACCATGTAGAGGCAACCGTTGGTGCAATGAAATCGCCACTCAAGAAATGTAACGAAGTGTCAATCCAGCAACGTTGCAACCCGGGAAACCACAATTGTGAGCAACCAATGTAGTTCCCATAAATTGGAGCTGGTCAACGTAGAGAATTTAAGTAAAACTACCATGCATTTACAAGTTGTGACAGACCTACGTCAAAGTCATAAGGTTGAGCAGCACATTCATTTTTAACGAGACATGCATTGCTGCCCAGGAGCAAGAATAATGAAGTGTGCCTTGTGACAAGTCTGTTAGTGCTTGGACAGGGACATTTACATTCAATATGTACTGTTATCCACCAGTAATTCATTGCCCATCTCCAAATCAAATCCTATTTTAAGCGGTGCATAGCATCGTCATTCGACACCGCCAAAATCTAGTTGAAACATACCATACAATGGGGAATTGAGGATATAAAGCTCAGGTGAAAACACAAAATAAGCCCTGCCAACATCAACAGCAAAAAGGTCAAATAACCACATCTGTCAAACAATATAACCTATGAAGTAAATTCCATACATGCAAACAGAAAATTGCAGTGCAATGCAGAAGGTTTTTATTCGTAGTCAGCCACACTTATTCTTTCAGAACATTTGATCAAAAACGGTACAAAATGCTGCTCTATTTCTCAGTAGCACGGGCGGTCATTTTGGTGTAGGTGAGCCCCTTGTAGACGCCACTCAGGGGAACGTCAAAGAGAGCGCCGTTCATGCAGGTGATGCGCAGCAGGGCCGTGTACGGGAGGTCGATGTTTGCACGCCCGATTTTGGCAACAACGGTGACGGTCTTGTGCGGAGGAACACAGACGGGGAATGTGAGAGTTTCCATCCACTCCTCAGTGTTCTCTAGCTTGTGCGTGCTCGAAGAGCCCACGGTGAAGCTGAAGCCGGTTTCCACCTCCACGACTTCAGGGATGCCTGCCGAGACAGTCAGGCTGAAGGTGAACTCCATGCTGTTGGTTGTAGACCACGATGACGTTTTGGTTATTTTCTTAGAGGTCAGGAAGGTGTGAGACTGCACGATGCTGGTGTTGTTTGTATACTTTAGGTCTTTAATCTCCTCCATTTGCACGTTGGGGCGAACCTGGTGCAAAGTTGGGTAGTTCATGTTCTGGATCACCGACGATTTTATATCATTGATGAAAAGGAAGCCCATGGAGTCGATGTCGGCCCCCGCTCGGCCCCCAACGCCCAAGCAGACGCCAGAGCCCACGTTGATCTTGTACTGGGTCTTGAGCGTCCAGTCCGTCATCTTGGCAAAGAAATCGCGGTTGCGGTTCGTTCCGAACCCGATGGCACCCAGACGCGTGCCGGCCCCATTGCCCCACATTGAGAGCTTAGATATGAACTCGCCCGACTGAAATTCAAACTGCCGAGCAGAGGAGTCCACGGTGCCGAATTTCTGCTTTCGCCCGTCAGTCAGCCACACCTCCACGCCCCTTACTTGCCAGCCTCCAACGCTCACGGAGAGTTTCTGCAGCGTGGCCGCATTGCTCCTCCCATCAAACGTGAACGCATTTCCACCTTGGCCTCCAATGATGTGCAGCATAAGTGGGTACGACATTATGTCAACTTGGAAAAGACAACAGGGAGAGCATGGCAAGCATGTTTAAAGCATGAACCATCATGGCTGCCCAAATAGAAACAAGCATTAGTACCATTAATCTTAAAGTCATACATTTTGCAATTCAGAAGGGCTGAAACCATTGAACACCACATTTATACTCAATAGTCCTTTTTGGTCATAAATTATGGTTTCACATTTTGGCAAAATAAGCAAACTTCATGCCAACTATTTTACATGGAGCAGTCTTACACCAAACAAGTTCACTCTAGTGAACCCACCACTGAACAATTACGTTACTTTTTAGGCACAAGTTGTCATGCCCATGGAACTACGGGCCATTATTGGTGGCCAGGAGTTTCACAAATAATTAACTTTACCTTCCCACATCAACCAGCACGATCTACAGTCCAAACCTCAATCCACACGTCACAGTAACCCATCGGAGCATTGGCAATACAAGAGGGATGCATGCGTCACGTTGTATGGAGTGGTAGCAAAAATACCTTTTGCTTTTCACGATCAAAAGATCGGATAGATGATCCAGGCACTTGGCTGCTGTCGACCTACACGGGTCATCGTAACAGAAGCTGTTGGGTTAAGTTACCGTGGGGAAACCAGAGACACCCTACAATTCAAGAACCACCAAGTACCAAAACATTAAAGGCCACACCACAATTCGGAGAACTCGCATGAACTGCAATTCAAAAGTTGCAGGGCTTTCAGCTTCCTCCATAAAACCCTCAAGGTCAGTTTAAAAAGGAGTTTCCCCAGTGGATAGGCACACCATGCTAATGAACCAAATTACGGCAGAGTCTCAACCACGGTAATTATTCGTGGATGGTGAGAAACATAAACAGCACAAAGCAGGAATGGATTAAGAAAAATGCGGGGAGAAAACCTGTAGTTTTTTTTAAAAGATAGTGCAAACCATATAACGGCAAAAGTGCCCAGTGAATGTATTTACGGACAAAGAGGCACAAGTGTAACTTTTCGTGAATGCTTACGACGTGGTTTGAAAAGGCCGAGGCAACAACTTTACCTAAATCGTATTAAGTAATGCACCGCATTCACCTCAAAAATCGACTCCCGAAAGCGCAGATATTCTGGGTGGGTTCTGCCCTCCGTTATATACAAAGGAGCGCACATCACGTGGTACAATCACGTGGGCGTGCCTTTCCATCCCTGGCCAATCATGGGGGTGGGATGTATACGGCAATCATCCTGAGCCAATCATCGCGAGGATTAACTAATTAGATGGGTGGCGCCTCCTGCACGCGTTAGCGCCTCGTAGACGCAATCACGCCCCCCATATGAGTCTGTTGAGAGTCCATTGAGGGAGCTCACATCACGTGACATAATTAAGCGCGCGTGCCTCCACCCATCTTCCCCTGCAGGCGAATCACAGCGAGCCAATCACCGCGAGGATTCGCTCATTGCACGGGTGGCAGTTCCATGCACGCGCGCCCATTGTGTGAGGCGCCGTTCATGAGCCGAGCTACTGGCACGCGCATCGATAATTCAAACACGGTCCCGATACCAGGCCGTGAGAGTCAATTGAGTTGCGTATTCAAGTGATTTTAAAGGTTTTATTTTTAACATGGCCCACACGTAAATGGTCAAATTAGATTTGCTACCATCGTCGGCTTGTAATTCCCATTGTTAATGTGCCTTATTGAGTATAGACCTTTGAACTGTACGTGCCTCTGGATATTTTTTTTGTTCAAGTTGAGGGGGAGGAGAGGGGGGGGCTCATCAGAATGTGGTAGCCAATGAATGGAACGTATCGGGAGGGAGGGGGGCGGGGCTCCCGATACGTTCCATTCATTGGCTACCACATTCTGATTAGCTCCCCCCCCCCCTCAACTTGCTTTTTAAGTGATTACATCTTGAATCATTGCCTCACTTGATGCAGCTAATCCGGCTGCGACGGTCCCACCTGATGACGGAGACTTGTGTTGCCTCCAAAACGTCGCGATTTTTGTTTTATTTATTTTTATTAATTTTGATGATTTACCTACGTGACTTTACCGAAAAAACTTAAGAATACGAATCCTTGCAGTCACGAAAGCTTCAAATCTAGAATTTCCATCCAATTTGTAGTGTTATCCGCTAGTAGGACGTAATGGCAAAAAAGCCGTTCAGGAATTTGTAGCCTCCAAATTAAATCCTATGTCAAGTTGTGCGTAGCTTGGTTATTTGACAATGTTAAAATCTAGTGAAAACATACCATGTCACTGATAGTTTCAAGAATGGCCATGCAAATGGTAAAATAGCCACGTATGTAAAACATTAAACTTGAAGAGCAAAAGTAAAAACGTTAATTCCTTACATGTGTAGTAAGTATGTAGGAGGCTTGACGACAGGATCGGAGGCACACTTGTTTATTACACCAACTTGTGCACACACAGTAATTACGGGTCACTTGGCTACAGGGATACACAACAGCTAACCCCGCTAACCTATGCCCAAGTCCTCCACTACGGAGCTAGGGAGGCTATCTATCCCAGCCCTGGTCAAGCTGGGATCCCGGCACCCTGAGTCTCCAGACCGGCTCGTCAGTCTGGGCTCTCGGGGCCACGCCACCGGCTTGCCCTGGTCGGCCCTTATAAGGACAGCGAGCCAGGGGAGCTCTGGGGCCTATTCTAGCAGGTCTTCCGTCTTCTCTGGTTAAAGCTGAGCCCCGACCTCGAGCCCTCCGGCTCACCACCTTCTATAGGACTCTGGGCCCCCCCCCGGGAGGGGCCCGTGGGGGATGCAGGTGCGGACGTCGGTGCGAGCACCTCCCCAGTGTATGGCCGTAACCCCGCCCCTTGTGTTTGTTGGCCATGCACAATTACACCTCTACACATGCAACCACAAAAGAGTAAATTGCATTGCAGAAGGGTTTTATTGCATAGGTCAGCCATAATCATTTCAGAACATTTGATCAAAAACGGAACAAAATGCTGCGCTATTTCTCAGTAGCACGGGCGGTCATTTTGGTGTAAGTGAGCCCCTCGTAGACGCCACTCAGGGGAACGTCAAAGAGAGCGCCGTTCATGCAGGTGATGCGCAGCAGGGCCATGTACGGGAGGTCGATGTTTGCACGCCCGATGTTGACGACAACGGTGACGGTCTTGTGCGGAGGAACACAGACGGGGAACGTGAGAGTTTCCATCCGCTCCACAGATTCCTCCAATGCGTGCGTGGTCTCAGAACTCAAGGTGAAGCCGAATCCGGCCTCCCCCTCCACGACCTCAGGGATGCCTGCCGAGACAGTCAGGCTGAAGGTGAACTCGATCTTGTTGGTCGTAGACCACGATGACGTTTCGGTTACCTTCAAGGAGCTCTGCAAGGTGTGTTCCTGCACGACGCTGGTGTTGTTTGTGTACTCCATTTCTTTAATCTCCGCAATCTGCACGTTAGGCAGAACCTGGTGCATAGTTGGGTAGTTCATGTTCTGGATTACCGACGATTTTATATCATTGATGAAAAGGAAGCCCATGCAGTCGATGTCAGCCCCCGCTCGGCCCCCAACACCCAAGCAGACGCCAGAGCCCACGTCGATCTTGTACTCGGTCTTGAGCCCCCAGTCCGTCATCTTGGCAAAGAACTCGCGGTTGCGGCTCGTTCTGAACTTGATGGCACCCAGACGCGTGCCGGCCCCATTGCCCCACAGGGAGAGCTGCGACATGAACTCGCCCGACTGGAATTCAAACTGCTGAGCAGAGAAGTCCACGGTGCCGAATGTCTGCCTTCGCCCGTCAGTCAGCCACACCTCCACGCCCCTCACTTGCCAGCCTCCAACGCTCACGGATAGTTTCTGCAGCGTGGCCGCATTGCTCCTCCCATCAAACGAGAACGCATTTCCACCTTGGCCTCCAATGATGTGCAGCGTAAGTGGGTACGACATTATGTCTACCTGGAAGAGACTGAAGGATGGGAGAGTATGGCAAGCAAGTTTAAAGCCCAACCACATTATGGCTGCCGTCGTATAATAAAAATACATAATTATTACACCAGCGCGTGTAACTGTAGTCAAGTGTCCCATTCGTGTCTTAAAAATGTGGCCATTCAAACACTTCGGAAGGGCTGAATATAGTGGGTTCCAAAGTGCACAATTGCCGTTTTACATGTTGTTAAATCAGAGTAAATAGCGTTTTAAATATTTGGCAAGTATTCTAAAAAAGTAAACCCAATCCTCGTCAAAATACCGTTTCAGATTTTACATTTGTGGAATCAATAATTACAGCTGAACGTGCACTACAATGAACTTGCTACTGATCAATTAACAATTAGTCCTTTATGCACAAGTGTGCGCGCTCATAGAAATGCGGGGCATTATTGGTAGCCAGGAGTATCGAAAATGATTGAATTTACTTTTTCCTCACAACATCAAATAGCAGGATGGAGTATGGCCCATTCCACAACCCTCGATCCACTTATCCACCATAGACCATCCAGCAGTGGAGAAATGCAAGAGGGCATCACGTGTCAAGTAGCGGTAGCACAAATACCTTTTTCTTTCCACGAACAATCAAAAGCTCGGATAGACGATCCAGGCACTTGGCTGCAGTCGACCTACATGGGTCATAGTAAACAGAAGCAGTTGGGTTCAGGTAGTGTGGGGAAACCAGATTAACCCTTCAATCGAAGGCTACAAAGTTTGCATATGCAGATCACCCAGGCAAGAACCATCCTGGCTGAAAAATTCATAGCAGAGGTCTTTTAGAGAGCAGGCACAATCCAGTGGTCAAGAGGCGTAGAATCGTATTTAGCGTTGCAGAAATATATGAAAGAACGGTTTGAAAAATGGCTCAAATTCGTTCGTCTTAATGTTAAAAATATTAACAACAAATAAAATGAATTGAGAATTACGTTAATTGCGAATAAGGTAAAGGGGCTTCCAGCTTTCTTCATACAACCCTCAGATTACAGGTCAGTCAAACGGAAGTAGCCAGGCACCATGCTAGGAACCCATTTTTATAACATTAAAGTTCAGCCAGAATTGTTTAAGGTGAGAATTTGAAAACGTTACAGAAAAAGCATGGTTTAAGAAACTTGCAGGGAGATCAAACCTGCAAATACGGCGAAAATCTTTCGTTCAAACCACGACATCGGCACAAGCCAATTGTTGACGTAGGCAAGGGAAAATGGCTAAACAATTTTCGCAACGCACGCAAAGCAGAAAGTAGTCTTGATCCCGAAATTAACCAAATTGTGCCCAAGTAGTTGGCTTGTACAAAATCTAATTTAAACATGTCGCAGAAAATGTTATGTTATTTTTCTAGTTAAAACGCGATTAGTACAACGTGCAATAGCTGGACAGGGTTTTTTTTTTAAGGAAATATCGAATCGTCATGCCCAGTGAGGGAGTGTAAAAATGTTCCTTGTTAGGGCTAAATTCTAAAGATATTAAATCAAAGACTAAACAAGTAAACCCGTAAAAACTAAGTTTTTCACTATAAATCCTTTATATGCGTGGCAGCTAGAGTCTTCGTCCTCTGGCTTGAGATGGCTGCCACCTATGGGTCAGATGATTGTCAGTATTAAGCAATTGGTAGTTAAATATTAAATTTGTTTTCCCTAAACAGTGTAAAATTTTGGGAATTTTTTTTCACGAACATTAATTGTCTCGCACAAAGAGTCTGTGGAAAATGTCAGCTCGATTGGATCACGGGAAGTGGGTTAAAAAACGACCGAAAGATTTGCACGGTCGTAAGCAAGCAAGCACGCAAGCGAACTTAATATAAAGGATTTTTAAAAAACACACACAACGAAAGCTCAATAAAAGTGTAAAAAAACGCAACCAAAACGTTCCCAACATGGTCTGAACTGGGGGTACAACAGCAAATCCTCCATCAAGGTACCAGCCACAACTCACCACTTCTCTACGCAGTCAACCCCACGAAGAGCAGATGCGGTGTGCCGGTCGCCCCCTCCTTTTTATCGAGGGAGTGCACGTCACGTGGTACAATCACGTGAGCGATCCATCCAATGTCCGGCTAATCATGTGGGTGGGGGAGGGGGAGGCAATGATCGTGGAGGATTCACCAATTGTATGGCCGGAGCTTCCTGCACGCGCGCCCATTTTGTGTCACCCACGCGTGCTGGCGCCTCATGAATGCAATCACCGTTCCCACACGAGTCTGTTGAGAGTCCATTGAGGGGAGCTTAAAGCCACGTGGCATAATAAGACGTGTGCGAGCCTCCGCCCACGTTCCCCTCCAGACCAATCAGCGCGAGCCAATCAGCACGAGGACTCGCTCGGGAGTGGGTGCAGTTCCGCGTGAGCCGCCGGTAATGAGTCGGCCTAGTGGCACGCGCCTCGTTAATGGAATCACCGTCCCCATACGAGTTCGTGGGAGTCGATTGAGTTGTGGATTCAAGTGCTTTCACGTTTTTTCCCCCCTTCAAACTTGAACATGGCCTCCTCGTACAAGGACATTAACAGCCTCGTATTGATGAGTACCTTACATCCAACAGGGTCTGAAAAGAGAGCACAACTGCAAATCCTAACGAAACCACTGCAACGTAGGTACACCCACCCCCCATGAAGATGTATCCAGATTTGTGCAGGGGCGGTTTCTTCATTAGGGCGATTGGGCGACGCACCACCAATGGCATTGAACCACAGAGTCACGCTAGCCGTCACTGCAGCCTCTGGATATAGTCCAATCAGCGTCATGTCACGTTCTGTGGAGTACCGCCTCTTTTTGGGCGATTTCACTCCGGCTGAGAATCGCCCCGAGTGGCCCCATAGACTTACATTAAAGATGTTTTTTTCGAACGGGGGCGCTGCAATGCATTTCTATGGCTTCCGGGAGGGCAAGCCCTAACGTGCTTACGTCATCATATGCAAGCACGTTTCATCCAACAATATAATTTATCGCCACCTAGTGGAATCTTCTTCTTGGTTCTTTCGGTAAAGTCACGTAGAAGGGAAGTAATAAAATAATAAAAATAAAACATAATAAAATTATTCTCACGACGTTTCGGCCACAACGCAAGTTATTCTCACGACGTTTCGGCCACAACGTTCCACTCACTGGCATGGTGCAGTGTGCAGAGTAATGTATGGTGTCGTAATTGTATAGTAAATATATAGCAGTGTGATACACATTAGGGTGGGTAGAATAATACATAGTGTTATATTAAAATGGATAAGGCAGCAACTGCAGCAGCAGCAGCAACTGCAGCAGCAGCAGCAACTGCAGCAGCAGCAGCAGCAACTGCAGCAGCAGCAGCAGCAACTGCAGCAGCAGCAGCANCTGCAGCAGCAGCAGCAGCAGCAGCAGCAGCAACTGCAGCAGCAGCAGCAGCAACTGCAGCAGCAGCAGCAGCAACTGCAGCAGCAGCAGCAGCAACTGCAGCAGCAACTGCAGCAGCAGCAGCTGCAGCAGCAGCAGCTGCAGCAGCAACTGCAGCAGCAGCAACTGCAGCAGCAGCAGCAGCTGCAGCAGCAGCAGCAGCAACTGCAGCAGCAGCAGCAGCAACTGCAGCAGCAGCAGCAGCAACTGCAGCAGCAGCAGCAACTGCAGCTCCCTTTGATGCTGTTAATCCTGCATAATGCACATGCATATGCAGTACTAATCACATTCCCGCATTTCCCATAAATATGCTAAATTCCTCTTGATATGCAAATTCCTTTGTCAAGGCGCCCAGCTTATATATATGCTCCAAGCTCGTGTGCTGTTTCATTCAGACTCTGTCGCCTCGACGGACCTGGTTTTCACCTGAGGACGGCTGCTTGCGTTGTGGCCGAAACGTCGTGAGAATAGTTTTATTTCCCTTCTACGTGACTTTACCGAAAGAACCAAGAAGATGAATCCCTGCAGTCACGAAAGTTTTAAATCAAAATCTAGTGGAATCTTTAATAAAATAAACTTGAGTGGTTTGTTTTAATAGTGAGTATAGAAACAAACAAGATGTATTGTAAGAGTCACTTTATTTTTCATTAATATTAAAGAAGTGAAGTTGCCTTTACATGCTTAAGCTGTTAATTTATCCATTGCATGGGTGGACCTTATCCTTATCAATCATCCAGACATTTGCCCCCCTGAGAGATTTTGCAGGAGCCGCCACTGGATTTGTGGATACATCTTTCTGTTTCGTTCCTTAAATAGATAGGTAGATGTGATAACATCACTTGTGAGGCCTTCTTACGCGAATTGAGGGGGGGGTTAAGGAATTCGTATAAATGACTATGGGTATCCATTGTAGGTTGGGTTATTTATATGGTACTCAACGTACATTGATAATGCTATCTATGCAAGCTAAATGTTCTTGTTCCTCCTGTCGATTGTGTGCACTAAAATAGACGTCCCTGTTATTGCTCAACGGTGATCCCCGTTGAAGTATTGCGACCTGTATAGGTTTGCATTTAAACAATGTATTATTTGTTGATTCGCTTCCAAGAAACACTAAGGCGGTAGCTTGCCGAATAGTTACAATTATTTCTATTTCTCTATTTTGATAGATTCTCGAATTAGTCTTGGCCAATAGAAACTAGTTTTGCACCCTTGGAACGAATTTGTTCAATTGTGGAATGCGTTGATGTTGTCTGCCGGCCGAGTCTCCCTTGAAAATAACGTGTCACCTCAGGGTGTTTTACTCGGGAGCTAACCAACTGATTCAAATGTGTTTTTTGACATAAAATACATTCAAATGGAACGACATGATCCAAATCGAAGTATTGAGGATGTGGGAAAGGTGGGTCCCTATTGTATGTAGTTAATCAACTAAACAGATGAAACATATTTCATGTCTGGTCTCATTTCTTCATTATGTGACTTTCTAATGTCACTGTACAACAATTGCGAAACCATAATGCGTAATAATCGTTTCCAGTCTGAATGGGGTGGAGCGGATATTCTTCACACCAACACGCAGAGACAGGGAAGGGTTAGTCCTTTTATTCCACGACCATCCCACACAGCTCCCTCCTTCATGTACCGTTCTTACTCAATCCACAGATCTCTGCTCATGTCACTCTTGCCGACATCCCCTATCATCTCCATGGCCCCTCATTCCCTCCGCTCACACCTCAATTTCTCAGCCACAATTCTCCGTCTTCACATCTCAGGGTTTAATCTCTGTTAAACTCGGTACAGGGATTGACGTCGTAGATGCGATTTATAATTAACCACACCAAAAGCAGTCGAATAGCGTCCCTTTTTAAATCCTTTATATTAAGTTCGCTTGTATGCAAGCGTGCTTGCTTGCTTATGACCGTGCAAATCTTTCGGTCGTTTTTTAACCCACTTCCCGTGATCCAATCGAGCTGACATTTTCCACACAGACTCGTTGTGTCAGACAATGTTCGTGAAAAAAAATTCCAAAAATGTTACACATTTTAGGCAAAAAACATTTATTTTACATATATTCAAATAGAACTCATTCATGGCTTTGGCTGAACGTCACAGTGTAAGAGCCCAGAGCGTAACCCCTCCACAGGCCGTGGCGGAGTAGCGCAGTTGGTAGCGCCCTCGCTTCCCATGCCAAAGGTCGCGGGATCGATCTCCGCGTCCTCCACAGGCGAATATAGTTTTAAATCCTTTATTAAATCCTTTATATTAAGTTCGCTGCTTGCTTGCTTAGGACCGTGCAAATTTTCCGGTCGTTTTTTAATCCACTTCCCGTGATCCAATCGAGCTGACATTTTGCACACAGACTCGTTGTGCGTGACAATTAATTTTCGTAAAAAATTTTTCCTAAATTTTACACTGTTTAGGGAAATTTTTTTAAATATTTAATTACCAATTGTTTAATGCTGCCAGAGGACGAGAGGACTCGCCGTCCCGATGCCACGCATATAAAGGATTTATAGTGAAAAACTTCGTTTTTACGGGTTATACTTGCTGCATTTAATTGCAACCGAGCCCACAAATGAACAAGCGCAATGGTGGAATTAAGTGTAACCAGCGTGGTTGTCTTGTATTTTGCCGTCTTTTCTTGGATTCTGTTTGCACTTAGACATTTTCACTTTAAGATGTTTTCTTGTTCATGTTTTTTGCGGTTGCACCCGATTCAAGAGCCGAATGGCTCACAGGGCTATACCTAATAAATGAACTTGTCTTACAAAACAAGTTCCTTCGGAGTGGGCAGGTAGGAACTTGGTTGGATAGAGCATTCGTGCACGACAGACAAGTCCCTGTTGGACAGTGTGGAACCTGTTACTACCTGCATAATTGTAGCGTAGTGTCGTGTATAGGTTAAACGTCGAGTTTTATAAGGGCACCACGGGGTGAGTTTTATAAGGGCACCCTCCCCACCCAGCCCACCCCTCACCAGACACGTATTGCGCACACAATAAATGTCGCTTGGACACCTCTTTGTTAATGCTTGAACAGGGATGTTTCCATTTAATCTGTACTGTGAGGTATTGCGGGCTATCGTTTTAGAATCGACTCCCGAACACAATCCTATTCCAAGTCTTGCATAGGATTGTAATTGATAATGCTGAAAATTGTGGAACCATACTATGCCACCAACCCAGTTAAGAATCGCAATGCAATGGGGAGCATGTGGGCACCTGCCAAAGGCTTGCTGACAAGTGAAATGGCCATGTCCGTAAACCCCTAAACTGAAGGGGAATACAAAACGCAAATCTATTACATGCAACAACAAAACATGGAAAGAGAAAACTGCAGTGCAGAGGGCTTTTATTCGTAGTCAGCCACAATTATTCTTTCAGAACATTTGGTCAAAAACGGTACAAAATGCTGCTCTATTTCTCAGTAGCACGGGCGGTCATTTTGGTGTAAGTGAGCCCCTTGTAGACGCCACTCAGGGGAACGTCAAAGAGAGCGCCGTTCATGCAGGTGATGCGCAGCAGGGCCGTGTACGGGAGGTCGATGTTTGCACGCCCGATGCTGACGACAACGGTAACAGTCTTGTGCGGAGGAACACAGACAGGGAACGTGAGAGTTTCCATCCGCTCCACAGATTCCTCCAATGCGTGCGTGGTCTCAGAACTCAAGGTGAAGCTGAATCCGGCCTCCCCTCCACGACCTCAGGGATGCCTGCCGAGACAGTCAGGCTGAAGGTGAACTCGATCTTGTTGGTCGTAGACCACGATGACGTTTCGGTTACCTTCAAGGAGCTCTGCAAGGTGTGTTCCTGCACGACGCTGGTGTTGTTTGTGTACTCCATTTCTTTAATCTCCGCAATCTGCACGTTAGGCAGAACCTGGTGCATAGTTGGGTAGTTCATGTTCTGGATTACCGACGATTTTATATCATTGATGAAAAGGAAGCCCATGCTGTCAATGTCAGCCCCGCTCGGCCCTGAACGCCCAAGCAGACGCCGGAGCCCACGTCGATCTTGTACTCGGTCTTGAGCCCCCAGTCCGTCATCTTGGCAAAGAACTCACGGTTGCGGCTCGTTTTGAACTTGATGGCACCCAGACGCGTACCGGCCCCATTTCCCCACAGGGAGAGCTGCGACATGAATTCGCCCGACTGGAATTCAAACTGCTGAGCAGAGAAGTCCACGGTGCCGAATGTCTGCCTACGCCCGTCAGTCAGCCACACCTCCACGCCCCTCACTTGCCAGCCGCCAACGCTCACGGAGAGTTTCTGCAGCGTGGCCGCATTGCTCCTCCCATCAAACGAGAACGCATTTCCACCTTGGCCTCCAATGATGTGCAGCGTAAGTGGGTACGACATTACGTCTACCTGGAAGAGACAGAAGGGCGAGCATTGCAATTAAGTTTAAAGCTTAACCTCATTGTGGCTGCCTCAATATCATGCAAAGGCCGATGTATTACTACAGTTTACGATCTACTAATTCACGGTGCCATTCGGGTCTTAAACTTATATGTTCAAGTATTTCAGAAGGGCCGAAAACACATTGGACACCAAATTGAAACGCATAGCAATTTCGTAGCATGTTAATCATGAGTTTCCCATAAACGCTGCATTCCTTGGGCGAGCAGCCATTTTTGGCAGCATCACGGTTGTGGAATTTCCTACTCTTGGAAATTAATTTATCCGACAATGCGGATACGTTAATTAATCGTAATTCACAGCAAGTCGGTTAAAACCTATTTAGTCTTTCCCTTGACCTTTCCCCTTATCCTTACCAGGGCACCTTACAAATTTAAAATTTATATTTACGGCAAAGAGGCGTTTACATTTTAGCAAGGATACAAAATAAGCAAACTTAATCCTAACAAGGAAAACGCCATTTTTGTAGAAGTAAGCGAATAAAATGCACACATACAATTAACCCACCACTGAATAATTAATAGTTAAGCCTTAGGCACGATCCGAGTTGCAGGGTATTGTGGCAGAATAGAAAAGCAGCTTCATTTTTGCTCAACACCTGTAAAGCCACATCAACAAGTGGGATATAAAGTACGGTCCATTTCACAACCCACACGGCCACAGTAGGCCATCATCCAGCAGTGGCAATAAATGAGGGCTGCACGTGTCAAGTTGCAGGGAGCGGTAGCACGAATACCTTTTTCTTTCCACGATCAATCAAAAGCTCGACTAGACGATCCAGGGACTTGGCTGCAGTCAACCTACAGGGTTCGTATGAACAGAAGCAGTCGAATAAAAAAGTGGGGAAACCAGATTAACCCAGCAATGCAAGGTAACCAAGTTAGCAGACGCAGATCCCCATGCAAGAATCAGCGACTGAAAAGTGCACAGCAGAGGTCTTAAGAGCACAGGCACAATCCGTATGGTCTTTAGACGTTGAATCCGAATAGGTTTGCGCTATAGGATGGTTTGCAAACGTGTCACAAAATACCCATCCGACAAGATTCTGGCACAATAAAAAATGAATCAGAAATTTGCCATAAATTTAAAAGGGCGTTCAGATTTTGCCACAGGACCCTCAGCTTTTGGGTCAGTAAATGAAAGTAGTGATCCAGTAGTTAAGCACACTATGCCAAGAAGCCAATTACACCACAATATATTTATCAAGCCTGCGTACTTAACCGTGGCAGTTGAGAATATAAAAAAACGCTACCCAAATTAGGTACTATTTAAGAAAAGGTTGGGAGATCAAACGCTATTGTGCAAACTAATGCACAACGGCAGAAGGGTACACAGTTAATGCAGGTTAAGAAAGAAAAAAAAAGACGCAACCAAAATGTTCCAAAAAAATAAAACACGGTCAAAAAAGGATCACAACAGCAAATCCTATAGACAGCACTGCGATGTCGGCACACCTCTCACCACGTAAGCAGACAGACAACTCGATGAAAAGCCGATATCTAGTGCAGTTTGCTGCTTACTTTATATAGAGGGAGCACATGTCACATGGTACAATGACGCGAGCTTTCCTTTCCATACCTGACCAATCATGGAAGGGGGGGGGGCAATCATCGCGAGCCAATCAGCGCGAGGATACACTAATTGGATGGGTGGCGCTGCCTGTACGCGCATTAATTAGCCGAGCCACGCGCGCTGACGCCTCATGAATGCAATCACGGATCCGTAATGAGTCTGTTGAGAGTCCATTGAGGAGCTCACGTCACGTGACATAATTACGCGCGCGTGCTCCGCCCATCTTCCCCTGCAGGCGAATCATCGGGAGCCAATCACAGCGAGGATTCGTTCATTGTACGCGTGGCAGTTCCGCGCACGCGCGCCCATTGTGTGAGGCGCCGTTGATGAGCCGAGCTACTGGCACGCGCCTCGTTCATGCAATCACGGTCCCGATACCAGGCCGTGAGAGTCAATTGAGTTGTGTATTCAAGTGATTTTCAAGTTTATTTTTTTTAACATGACCCACACGTAAATTGTCATCGCCATCTCGAACTTCACTGTTTTGATAAGTGACGTATTACTGGTAGGAACGAAGTGGACCAGACCACCAATAGATTAATGTGTCCGTCCGTCCGTGTATCAACATCGCCCCCTACTGCAAACACTTGGCATGACCTTACAAAAACCTTTAGACTCAGTGACGCTATCCTGTCTAAACAAGTGTAACATTCCGTTATAATTCCCTCAGATAGCTTTTAATTAAAACATTTAAATTAATGAGGCTTTCCTGGCTAAGCACGTGTAACATTCCCTTATAATTCCCTGAGATGGCTTTTAATTAAAACTTTGAAATTAAATNAAAAAAACTCACAGCGCCCTAATAATTCCCTGAGATAAATTTTAATTAAAACTTTGAAATTAAATAAAAAAACTCACAGCGCCCTAAAGCCTAGAACTAGGCCTGAAACTCCCTTCGTATCGTACCCCGCGTGTGTGAAAGGGAGTTAATGTTTAACAATGTTACATTCCCTCATGTTTTTAAATAGAAACATTTAAATTTAAAGCTTTTACATAAATCATTAAAACATTTAAATTAAAAATTAACTCAGCGCCCTAAAGCCTACAGCTAGGCCTAAAGCCTAGAACTAGGCCTCAAGCTCTCCCTTCGTATCGTCCGATTTGGTGTAGCAACATCGCCCCCTACTGCAAACACTTGGCAGGACCCTACAAAAACCTTTTGACTCAGTGGGGCTTTCCTGGCTTAACAAGTGTAATAATACATTATGTTTATATTCTTTGGTTATTCGTTCCTACCAGCCCACCCCGCAGGGTCCTGTTATGTGTAGACATTTGAACTGTACGTAGCTCTGGTCACTTGATATCGTAACTAGTCTAACACGTAGGCTTTCGCGACCAATGTCCATAATGCATGTTTATTTTTTTGGAGAAACAACCATTTGAGAATCCAATCATAACCATCACTTTACCATACATAACAGCTGTTAACAAAAACATTTCCCAAATCTTAAAACAAACACAAAATCCAGGTCTGATTCAATAAAGTACACAAGATCCCATCTGTGAAGGAGGTCATTCCTGACATATGCAATACCCTGCCGACCGAGTCTCCCTTGAAAAAAATGCTTCTCACCTTAATGTGCTTTCCTCGGAAAATAAACATCTGATTCTATTAGAATGTTTTCTGACATCAAAAACCTTCAAATGGAACGACACGATTCAAAGCAACGATTGTGAAAGGTGTATCCGTATAGCACGCATTTATTAGACTTACAAGATGAAACTGGTCGCATTTTTGATTTGAAGCGTTCGTGACTGCAGGAATCCCATACTCTTTGGTTCTTTCGAAAAAGTCACGTAAATAGAAAATGAAATAAATCACGACGTTTCGGGCGCAACACAATCGTCTGCTTCTGTTCCTATGATCCGTGTCGGTCGACTGCAGCCAAGTGCCTGGATTGCCTGTCGGAGCTTTGCTTTTTCGAAGAAAAAAGGTATTTGTCCTGCTTGTCACAAATGTAGCGTGTGGCCCACTCGTTCTGCCGCTACTGAATGATGACCTACTGTGGTCGTGAGGGGTGTGGAATGCACCATGCTTCATATCCCACTTGATTGTTGCGGCTTTTCAAATGGGGAGCGAAAGCAACAAATGAAGCTGCGTTTTGCTGCTCCTCTGCCTCGCAGTTCCAAGAACATGTGCGCACTTGTGCCTAAAGCTTAATTTCTAATTGTTCAGTGGTGGGTTGTGACGTGTGCACTTTTCTCAAATATTGCTATAAAGATATTGCCAAATCCTAAAAGGCATTTGATTGTACTATCTTGGCGTGGAGTTTATTTTGCATACTTACAAAAGTGTAAAATCACATTTATCACGATTAACTTCTAGAAGGTGCCTTCCATTTAAGCTCAGTGGAACAATAAGTTCTGCCAACAGCAAATGGTAAAATACCCACGTCTGTAAAACATTAAAAGGCTAATTTCTTACATGCAACCACAAAGAGAAAATTGCATTGCAGAAGGTTTTTATTGCATAATCAGCCATAATTATTATTTTTAGAACATTTGATCAAACAGGGTACAAAATGCTGCTCTATTTCTCAGTAGCACGGGCGGTCATTTTGGTGTAGGTGAGCCCTTGTAGACGCCACTCAGGGGAACGTCAAAGAGAGCGCCGTTCATGCAGGTGATGCGCAGCAGGGCCGTGTACGGGAGGTCGATGTTTGCACGCCCGTTGTTGGCGACAACGGTGACGGTCTTGTGTGGAGGAACAGAGACGGGGAACGTGAGTTTCCGTTCGCTCCTCCGAGTTCTCTACCTTGTATGTGCTCGATGAGCCCAAGGTTAAGCTGAAGCCGGTCTCCATCTCCATAATTAAGGGAATGCCTGCCGACACCGTCAGGCTGAAGGTGAACTCGATTTTGTTGGTCGTAGACCACGATGACGTTCTGGTTATCTTCTTGGAGCTCACGAAGTTGCGGGACTGCACGACGTCAGGGCTGTTCGTGAACACAACTTTTTTAATCTCCTCCATCTGCACGTTGTGTTGACAGGTGGCTTATCTATATATATATAAAAGGGAAATTTGTGAATATGTGTGTCTGTTCAAAATGTTTAACATACTTCCCGACATGCAACAAACTTGAAATTTGGCAAGTGGGTAGCTTCCAGACTGTGCACAATGCTAAAAGTATAGAAATAGACTTTTGTATTTTGGTGGGCGTGGGGGGCGCAATAAAGGATATATTTTGCATGGCAAGTGAACGGTGACGTCACATCTCTGTAATGTCACCCGCATGCGGCAGCGTTACGCAGTGTGCCTGCTAACGTCACGCATCCCTTATAATTCCCTGAGATGGCTTACCCCCAAAACTGACCCTTTTTTATCATTTGAGCGGACAAATCCCCCCCCCCCCCCCATATATTCTGAAAGCTCAGAATCTATATTTATGAAAATGTCTGGTAGACTGGTAACAGATGGAACAATTTCTTTGGCAATACTGCCTTAGTAGTGCACATACACAAACAACAGAAGGCTAATTTAGGGTTAAAATTGAAAAATAAATTTCGATTTAAAGCTTTCGTGACTGCAGGGATTCATCTTGGTTCTTTCGGTAAAGTCACGTAGAAGGGAAATAATAACATAATAAAACAAAACATAATAATTCTCACGACGTTTCGGCCACAACGCAAGCAGCCGTCCTCAGGTGAAGAACAGGTCTGTCTCCCCGACAGAATTATTTTATGTTTTATTTTTATTATTTATTATTTCCCTTCTACGTGACTTTACCGAAAGAACCAAGAAAATTGAAAAATAATTTTATGTTTTACATAAACTGTAAGTTACTCAATTCAAGCTACTAATAGCTACATTTAAAATGACAAAATCCGCCGGGGACTTTATATCTAATGCAAATTATTATTTAGCTCAAGGCTGTAAAGTGCAGTCGCGGCAGGCGGCATGCGCTCGTCGGGGCCCAGACTTGGGCTCCTGGTCACGTGACCGTTTAGTGGCGGGGTCAGCCATTAATCAAAAAAAGGCGGTCGCCACGTTTAATCTCTGTGAATACACGCTACTCCAGCCGAGTAGCAACCCTGGAAACAACAAATGTGAGTAAATCATGTTGTGACTTCCCGTAGACGACTGAACAAGTGTAATGTTAATATGCCAACGTGACTAGCATTAGAGAGAAAGATAAAGTATTTCACATGCGCCCCGATATGAGTTCTACTCAGGCCTCATTTTGTAAATTAAAAAAACAAGAGACTCTACCCGATTTCCCGTGTATCCGAGGGGGCGCTCTGTGGGTTATGAAACACCCCCCCCCCAAAAAAAAGAGGCCAAACGCCAAGTGCATTAAAGCGAATATTTTTATTTAATTTTGAAAAGCCGCAGGCATATTTAAAACACGCGATAAGTGCTTTGGCTCCTTTTGCGCAAAAGGCCAACGCTGTGTAGCGTGGATAAGAACATTACTTCGGGAAAAAAATACGCGACAAAATGCTCCATCCAACAAAGATATAGACTAAATTTAACAATTATTCAATGTAAATTGGAAAATAGCTAATCATAGAAGGCGAATTGGACTTATTTTTTACATTTAGAGAAGCTTCTACAATATATGTGGTTGTCTCTCGTGGTGTGCCTGGGTTTTCTTGCTGACATAGACATCTGCAAACAAGAGCTTCATAGCTCACAGGATTCATCCTGATAATTGTTTTTTACCCTTCTATCTGGCAACAAAACCGACACCTTTTTACAAGGAGTCATGTTTGCATAGACCACAATACCTGCAGCCATAATGCATACAAAAATATAACTGATAATATATGCAATGTCCTTGAAGTTTTCCTTAGAGCCTAGTCTCACATGGGTTGGACCAGATGACGCCAAAAGGTGCACAACTCAAAGACAATGCACCATCAGAGTATGAGAGCTCGGGGTAAGCATTTACACCACTGGAACCTCATTTGAAGGTAAAAAATATGATAATTGTTTTTTTACCCTTCTATCTGGCAACAAAACTGACAATTATCATATTTTTTTACTGGCAAATGAGGTTCCAATGGTGTTAAAGGATTCATCCACCCTCCTACTCTTCCCTACCCCTCCCTCTCCCTCCTCCTTCCTCCTGCAGTCGAAACAAGATGGGGATTTTTGGAAACTGGGTAGTGTTAGTCTATGGGCAGTGTTGAATCTACATGGGAAGTGTTAGTTTATGGGCCGTGTTGAATCTACATGGGTAGTGTTAGTCTATGGGCAGTGTTGAATCCACATGAGTAGTGTTAGTCTATGGGCAGTGCTGAATCTATATGGGTAGTGTTAGTCTATGGGCAGTGTTGAATCTATATGGGTAGTGTTAGTCTATGGGCAGTGTTGAATCTATATGGCAGTGTTAGTCTATTGGCAGTGTTGAATCTATATGGGTAGTGTTAGTCTATGGCAATGTTGAATCTATATGGGCAGTGTTAGTCTATTGGCAGTGTTGAATCTATATGAGTATTGTTAGTGTATGGCAGTGTTGAATCTATATGGTAGTGTTAGTCTATTGGCAATGTTGAATCTATATGGGCAGTGTTAGTCTATTGGCAGTGTTGAATCTATATGAGTATTGTTAGTGTATGGCAGTGATCGCTGAGTCTGTACATGCGAACGAACGTCCGGCGGTATAACTGGTCAGTGAGCAGTTGCTTGACCTATAGCTGCAGCGTGCTGGGCCCACCTGCGAGTGGACATGTCCCAATGCTCAGCAACAGCTCCCTCTGCTCTGAGGTTAACGGAGCAGCCGGGTAGCTGGCTCAAGGAAACCCAACATCGAAGTCTCCCAGCTACCTATCCTGGCCTCCCGGCAAGAGACCGGGGAACACAACTGCCAAGAATTCCCCCACGAGTGACACGACCAAGCACATCTTCATGCCGCATTGCCAGTTGCGCGGGTCAACAAGGAGCACAAAGTCTGGTTTTCACCAGCCAGCTGTGACGAGTGCGCTACACTAGCCCTGGAGATCATGCATCGTGAAGCCCTCCCATGTGGCCTGGAAATAAACTGGAGCTAAAAAACTAAGAATACAGACCACTGATGAACCTTCACACAGATTGCCTGAGGTTACAAATAGCGGGCAACAACGTAAATTGGTAAAATCGTTCATCTATCTCGCTGCACTATTCAACGAGATAGAATTAAAAGGAGAATCTCGATTGCACGCGAGTGCGTGAAACAGCTCGACGGACACATCTTGCGCTCCAGTATTACGACAGCAACACATATTCGACTTACACAATGCATCCCTTACAACTGTACGGCTCGGAGACGTGGTCAATGACGGCGTCCCTGAGCAGCCTTCGACCAGTGGGTGCCTGCGATGGACACTCGCGTCCACTTCAGTGAACGCATCGCCAATGCTGGGTCCGTCTTCGCACGGGATGCCCGGCAGTGCATGAAACGGTCAGAGCCACTAGACTTCAGCTCTTCGGACACGCTGCCCGGCGGACGCATCTATGTATCATGCCAGGGCCCTGAGCGTGATCATCGACGGCCCACTGCTGGACTTGTGGCAGACCACGGCTGACGGGACACGCACGATCGAGCTGATCTTCGACATCACGGCTTTGGCTCGCGTTCGCGTGACAGCTGGCGCAGGATAGGATTGCGTGGTGGCGGCTCGTGGGACTGCTACGCCCCGAGGGGCATGCACAGGATGATGATGATGGGGCTTGGGGCGGGGGGGAAGGAGAAAGGTTGTCTACGTCTAACGCAAGTCGATGCACGTCACCGATCCTTCGTGCAGGTGGACTGCGAAACACAGGGGCCTGACGAAATTGGCGTGGAATGAGTGGAACAACCGCCTGGGCTCGGCGATGTAGAACGCCACTACGCCCTCGTCGCAGTTCACATAGACGCCCACCCTCTGTGGAGCCTCGTGCACCACGTGGCACACCGCCAGCCTCCCGTGCATCGCGATGCACCTGGCGCCGTCCTTGCGCAGCGCCCACGAGTCGCGGTTGCAGCCCAACGCGCAGCCGAGCTCCGCCCCCTTCCGCGAGATCGTATCGTAGGCCACGCCCACCCGGCAGTCCCACGAATTGCTCACGTCACCTCCCAGTAGTGCTGACCCGTCGAGAAATAGTTGGAGCACAGCGCCTGGTGCCAGTGGTCGAACCTGCCTTCGTGCGCTCGGCACGGTTGAGCCTCTTCCGTCTTCGTCGCCATCTTCAGGTCTTCGGAGATCAAGAGGTTTGGATGGGCGGTGCTTTTGTTGAACGTTATTGAGCAGCCATCTGTCAGCATAGACACATTACTTGTTTGTTAGATCGTTTTCTCTTCACGCGTGTGTTATATATATGTGTGTGTAGAGGCAGACTTCGCTTAGTGTGACCCTGTGTAAAGCTGATTCGTTATAGCACTCTTTTGTCATTGATATAATTTTTACAAACCAACACAATAAAAATCGAACCATCGTAAAAAACTCTTACGAGTGAGAACACGCAGTGGCAGCACTGGCCGAGCAAACGTTCCCACCCCCATCATTGCTCGGCCAATGAGAGAGCAGCACACTCTTGACAACCAACCAGATCTCGCCTCACTCCCCACCACAATCGATCATGAAAATTCGTGGTCACGATTATTATTATTTTAAATATATAAAAATCTATTTTTCTTTCCGTTTCAACATTAACCAGGGCGAATTTGTTCCATTGAAGGGGGGCGGGCAAGAAGAGAAAGAGGAACGAAGCATGGATTAAGCGCAAGGAGAAACAGAGAGACAACAAAGATTGAGAACGTAGAGAGGGAGCGAGAATGCAACACGTGGAGAGATGGCAAGATACGGGGGGCAAGACCACGGAGGGATGTGTAGACCCCCCCCCTCCACGGGTCAGCTCAGCGCAGCTTTACTTATGTAGGGGTGTCGGGAAGGATTCTCACCAATCGGAGGGTTAGTGGGAGGGATAATCGAGGAGATATAAGGGGAGAACGGGCGGGAAGAGGGGGCTTTTGGCGGGAACGAGATTGGGACGGCTGGGACAGGTGTGAAGAAGAGGAAAGGATCAAAAGACGAACCCCCCTGCAATCTTGTGTCGGCTCTCCTTTACACTTACATCGAGAGGCGAGCGCTTGCATGGCCGACGCCTGCTCCCTCATGATGCCGGAGAACATGTCCAGTAGCTTCTGCGCACTCGCCTCCCCTCTCTCCACGACGGTCTGCAGGATGTAGTCGGTGCGCCGCCACACGTTGGACTGCGCGGCCGCCACGTCGCGCGCTTCTTCCGTGATGATGCCCTGGCCGCACAGCCTCTCGGTGAACAGCTGAGGACCCAGGTCGATGCATTCCCGGAGCTGCGGCAGGTTTTCGCCCATCGCTTTCCACACCGCCGCCTCGCTCGCGTCGATCTTGCCCTCTATGATTTCCTTAACGTTCTTCAGTGTTTCGAGTTCCTACCGCAGCATTGGCACGGTGGGGGGGGGGGGGGGGGGTGGAAGGGTGGTCAGACAGCATTCAATAATAGTTCAAGGTACTATATAGGCATCGCACAGTGATGCTGCAAATAACCCCAACTTCTTAATCTGCTGCAGTAATCGGAAAAAATCTAGCACAAACCACGACACGCAACAACCAAAATACAAAGGCAAAAGATCCCCTGTACAGCCAGAACAGACTCTTGGGGTAAGTGCCGTTAGCGAGTAGCACTTATGAAGGCCGCACTGTGGCAACACGAGGCGATTTGGGAGGCCAGCATCACGCCCGGTCGCCTTTGTCTCCTGCGTGGCGACGCTTATTACACACTGCACCAGGCACTCATTTGAGGCCGAGTCGACCTTGGGGGAGGCCCGGGACCGATTCAGATAATTGCTAAACACTGCTGTTGGCATGCACGTACAGTGCTAATACTTACGTGATCCGGGGTACAAATACCCACGGGATCCCAAGTTACAGTTAAGAAGACGTCACGGGGCGTGAGAGAGAGAGGGAACGCACAGGGAGGGGAGCGGTGACGTCACTGTATGAGGCGGGGCGATCGGGGCGGGTTCCTGGAGGGATTAAGGAGCGGAGTGGTCCATCCGCAGCGTGAGCTCGTGCGATGAATAAAGAAGCATGTGTCATCCTTATCTTCGTCTGGTGGACTAATTAAACACGTATCAATATGCTGCATTGGCGATATGTTAACTACCTCGTCGAATCTGACGCCTGCTGTATATATTGGAATCTGCATCTCCTCACGTGCCCTCTCTCTGCCCGTCAACGAGACCATGGCCCTCTCGGGCCCGCTTCCCTGCCGTGCCTACGCCTGTGCCAGAGCGGCACAAGCTGTGCAGTTACAGGCTTGTGACCCATAGATGGCGTACACGCCGTAGAGACGCCATTAATGTCTCTATATATTTACCCCAGAGAGAAATTCCTTCTTCAGCGGTGGATCCTTTGGGAAAATTTCTTCACATTGCACTTCCGTTTCCATCGGTCTCCCTGTTTGGGGGGGAGGGGAATTAAATAAATAAATATATGCACCTTCTGTTTTTTATTTATTCCTTCCAAAAATATATAATTTATTGTGGTGTTTGAACATTTTAACACAACGCCGGTTTTGTTACTGCAACACAGGGTAAAACTAAAATCCTGTTCTTATTATTCCATAATTTATTTTTGAATGTTTTAAATGTATTTACCACATGAAATTGGCGTAAACAATGACACAAATAAACCCCAAAAAATAAACACCCTATTTCAACAAAAGTTAACGCGCTTGCTGTACCGTGCTTACCACTCCAATCTCGAAGTCTCACGAGCCGTGATGCGTACACACATGGGCAGTACTTTCGTTGTTTGCATTGCATGTAGTGTACAATGTAACGTATGTAATATTTGTCGCCGTGGCGAATCTCGGTACAGGACTTGCATCTTTGTACACAAATGATTCAGCCGGTGCAAGAGTTTGCGGACCAGAGAGACCGTCAAAGCCACCCAGAGTACTCTCGTGCGCTTCATTGAACTTGCAGACTAAGTCGATTGCTTTTACCACAAATATAACTATGTCAGATACAACACATTTTGACCCTAGCGGCTTCATCAATTAACATAAATGCAGGTTCTGGGGTTCATACGTAATTATATCGAATCTCCATTCATTAAATAATTTTCTATAATTTAGAATTTGCTTTTTATTTTTTTCAAAAAAGTTAATGGCAAAACAAATCAGTTTTCTGTTTATGGCCCACCGTGGAAATCAATACCAAAGTGTGTTACACCTATACCATTATGCATAGGCAAAGAGTTGTGTGTACGTTGAACTTTTTTTGGACTATCATACGTAGCCAACCGTGGCTAATTGGAAGTGCAGTGTTGAGTCTATGGGCAGTGTATACGTATCTTTAACGTCTAACGCATTATACGTAGCCAACCGTAGCAGTGTTGATTCTATGGACAGTGTTGAATCTATATGGTTCGTGTTAGTCTATAGGCAGTATGTACGTTGAACTTCTTTCACACCGTACGTAGCCAACCGTGGCAGTGTTGAGTGTATGGACAGTGTTGAATCTATATGGGTAGTGTTCGTCTATGGGCATTGTTGAATCTATATGGGCAGTGTTAGTCTATTGGCAGTGTTGAATCTATATGGGTAGTGTTAGTCTATGGGCAGTGTTGAATCTATATTGGCAATGTTAGTCTATGGGCAGTATGTACGTATGTTGAACTTTTTTCACACCATACGTAGCCAACCGTGGCTAATCGGAGGTGCAGTGTTGAGCCTATGGGCAGTGTTGAATGTATATGGGTAGTGTTAGTCTAGGGGCAGTATGTATGTGTGTGTGTATGTTTAACTTCTTTCGCACCACCGTACGTGGCCAACCGTGTGCCGATCAGAGGTGCAGTGTCGGGCCGTGAAACGGTCACGGATGATGAAATGGCAAATCGGCAATGGACCCCACTTACGTCGTTTGCGTTGCTGGTTGCGCCGCTTGCGATAGCAACAGAAGGCGGCAAGGGACGCAAGGACGACAACCACGGTCCCGCCACCGACGGCCCAGAAAATCCAACCGTTCACTCCTAAAATAAATAAAAAACAGAAGACAGCCGTGATAACGAACACAAAGATCATCCCTCTCTCCCACCCTCCCGTCCCGTGTAGCCTCTAAGGGACAGTCAGCGGCAAGTGTTGTTAGTAGAGAGTAACACCACCTGTAAAGTCCGGTGATGTGGCACACACAGAGAGGGTGGGTGGCCAACACCACGCCCGGCTGCTTTTGTCGATACTATACACTACACTACTATACACTAGACGACTATACATTACTATACACTCCACTATACACTACACTACTATACCACTACTATACACTACACTATACACTACACTATTAAACACTACAGGTAACTCATTTGAGGCTGAGTCGACCAAGGAGATGGCCAAGGACTGGTTCAAACAATCGCTATCACTGGTGTTGGCCATGAGTGGGAATCGAACTCAGGTCTTTGCCGGGTTCGTAGCGCAGCGCTGACCGCTACGCTATAGCATGACGTCAATTCTAAATGTGGAGACAAAAACCAGGAGGACCCCCCTCCCGACCAGCAATCGTTACGCGACCACGGGGGAGGGAGGGGGGGAGAGAGGAGACACACAAACTCCAAATGTACGGCAGGAGTCGTCAGTCAGTGTCGCGGCCGAACCCTCGACCGCTCCCCCGTATGCCAGGCGAGGAAGATACCACCGGAGAACCGTCACCCACAATCTGCTGTCCTTCTCTTGCAATGCGGCGGTAAGTGGTAGTGGTCGCGTTCCCCGAAGAACGCCGCGTTATGGTGAAAGATCGCACCGTGAAGTACCAAGGTAAATGACGTAGCACTTGAAGCGCGGTCCGCCGTTTAACGAGTGTGATGATGGCGTAACGCGGGCCTGAGTGAAGGCCGAGGTGCGCGGTGGGTGGCGTCTACTAGAAGCATCCAGCAGCATTCCAGCGCCTCGTTCGATGATGACGACGAGGATGATGATGACGATGAGGATGATGATGACGACGATTATATTGATGACGATGATGACGACGATGATGACGACGATGATGACGATGATGATAATGATCATGATGATGATCATACTTGATTTGAAGGTTTCGTGACCGCAGGAATTACTCTTTCGTTCTTTCGGTAAATTCAAGTAGAAAGAAAATAAATTAAACATTAATTAAAGAAACTAAATTAAATATGATTTAATGTATTTCTTTTCTACGTGACTATACCGAAAGAACCAAAGAGATGATGATCATGACGACGACGATGACGACAATGATAATGATGATGACGACGACGACGACGACGATGATGACGACACCACGCCGATCAGCCAAACTACAAACCACCGCATGTTCCTAACTTGCACTGCGACGCGGTTCCGTTCACTCGATCGCGTTACATATCTTCAATTCGCGTTGCGCGTTAAGACAGCAAGAAAAAAATGTGTTTCCTCATGCAGGAACTCCTCTACTTAAGAACATTCAACTTTCAGAGATATGAACAAACATGTCCGTTATGTCCAGTTGCCCATTCGGACCGAGGGCTGTAAGTTCAACTGATGCGCAACAGATGTCGATGGTGGAATCGACATTTTCAGAATATGAAGAACCAGTGGCATCTACATCTGCATAACGTGAAGAACCAGTGGCATCTACATCTGCAGGACGTGAAGAACCAGTGGCATCTACATCTGCAGAATGTGAAGAACCAGTGGCATCTACATCTGCAGAACGTGAAGAACCAGTGGCTTCTACATCTGCAGAACGTGAAGAACCAGTGGCTTCTACATCTGCAGAACGTGAAGAACCAGTAGCATCTACATCTGCAGAACGTGAAGAACCAGTGGCATCTACATCTGCAGAACGTGAAGAACCAGTGGCATCTACATCTGCAGAACGTGAAGAACCAGTGGCATCTACATCTGCAGAACGTGAAGAACCACTGGCATCTACATCTGCAGAACGTGAAGAACCAGTAGCATCTACATCTGCAGAACATAAAGAACCAGTGGCGTCTACATCTACAGGAGATTATATGTTTAAAGCCATTCCCCGTGTTTAGTGTACATGCCGTTACAATGCGTTTTGAAATGACGGGAGTAAATTTGGACTTACGAACAAATCGACTTACAAACACAGACCTCTGGAACCTAACTGGTTCGTAAGTAAAGGAGTCCTTGTATAGTGCAGTGTGTCTAGTAGTGTAGTGTTTATAGTAGTGTCGTAGTATATAATGCAGTGTAGGAGTGTATAATGTATGGTAGTGCTTTAGATGCCATGCAGCATGTGAGCAATCGACGGGAGGAAAGTTGCACTTACGAACTGACCTCTGGACGCCAACTCGTTCGTAAGTAAGAGGAGCCCCTGGCAGACATTCATCCAAAAGTCCGCGCCATTAAAAAACCTCCACGGCGGCGTTCACCCGGAGGGACGGAATCGTTGCGCCTCTGACCTGTGCCTTGCTGGCTGCAGGGCCGGTCGGGTTCGAGGCGCCCGTATCCCTCCTTGCACCGGCACACAGTGGCGGTCTCTGCCGTGCATTCGCTTACGACGTCTTCGTCTACACGGCGGTGAGGTGGGGGGTGGGGGAAGAGACCACATGGACAGCCATCCCCAACATTTCCCGTGTACTGTTGGGGCGAGGGTTCCTCACACAGCCCCAGCAGACAGCGCTGCCGCTTCTGTTCCCCTCAGCCCCAGCTGAGTGAAGTAAATTATTTATATTGCCAATTTGTACCCCTTTTATGGTTATTAATGCCATTGGCCATGATGACCTCTTGACCTTCTCCAATATAAACACTGTTTCATTCCTGTCATGGCTACTCAGGTGGATACTGCGTGAGAGGAGACAGAGCTCACCTCAGTACATGAACTCAAAAAAGTTCCAGAGTCCGTGACCCCAGCCGAGTGAAGTCAATTATTTCTATTGCCAATTTTTACCCCTTTTATGGCATTAATGGCATTGGTCATGATGACCTCTTGACCTTCTCCAATATCAACACTGTTTCATTCCTATTCCTTGTTTTACTGATTTCTGACCTCTTAAACTATATTTTATTTTATTAACTATTAAATAACCACATTTTATTTTACCAGGTAAGACACTGAATGGTATAGCTGTTTTTCAGACGCGACTTGGCGACAAATGATAGCTCAACGAAGTGGCTTATCACGTGGAATGTATAGCAGCCAAATACTCTGAATTCACGTTTCTAGATGTGGAGGAAAAATACAGAGAACCCGGAGAAAAATCCAAGTGAAAACTTGGATCTTTCTCCAACATGCAAACTCCAAATATACAGGCGTCAGGGTCGAGATCGAACCCACGTCCTCCTGCATACCAGGAGAGGGGTTAACATCTCGCCACCGTGCAGTGCCGCAGTGGCAAGATATTATATCATTCCTCTTATATCACTCCTTTCTCCAGCTCTTCAATATTCTCTGTCTTTCTAAACAACTTTTCTCATGTTGAAGAATGCTGTTCGTAGCGAGTGCCTGTTCATCGTGAGTGTTCGTGGCGAGTGCCTGTTCATAGCAAGTGCCTGTTTGTAGCGAGTGCCTGCTCATGGCGAGTGTCTGTTCGTGGCGAGTGCCTGTTCATGGCGAGTGGCTGTTCGTAGCGAGTGGCCACGCCTATGACGGCTGGCACCGGTTTGTGTTGGAGAATTGACTCGATTTGTAAATGTTGCGGTGGGGTTTACTTTCCAACACACAACAACCGGTTTAGCGCTGTACCATTCAACGAATTGCACCACGTTTTGTTTACGTGACGCAAACCTCCTTACTGATTTGCCGTTTCGGGTGGTGGCGGGTTTAACGACACATTTATATTCACGCGATCTAACACAAAATACCTTCAATTACGGATAAAATTGTCCGCAAAGGCCACCTACTGAGTGTTAAACTCAAAAACGAAATCTGTTCAAGAACGGCCTTCTCTCATTTTAGTTTTATTTTTTCCCAAAAGCCTTGAACTCGCTCATCGTTAACTATTTTACACCCTTTTCCCATGCGTAGCGCCCTGACAACGATTGTTTGAGGGCGCTTTATGAGTTAAAATCATTATTATTATCACTACTACCAGCGGCATTCGAGTCCAAAATGCATTTTGTGGGGAGGCGGTGGTGTAGGGGTTAGCGCTACATTGCGAACGAAAGATCCTAGTTCCATTCCCGCTCACGGCCACCAACACCAGTGACGATTATCTGAACCGGTCCTGGGCCTCCCCTAGGTCGACTCAGCCTCAAATGAGTACCTGGTGTAGCGGTGTGTAGTAAAATCAGTACAGACAAAGTGGCGGGCGGGAGGCCAACCCCCTCATGCCGTGCCGGCTTCTGGTGCTGCTACTCGCTAACAACACTTGCCCAAGAGTCTGTTAGAGGCATGGGGGGGTGGGGGGTGGTGTGAATCTTTGTTACCTGGCGAACAAAGCGCACAGCAGAAGCCGGCCGCCGACTTGTACCGGCCCTGAGTTTGGCACTCATCCTGTGCATCCACACGATGAAGGTTCAACGAGTTAACAACACAACAGTGTGAGGGGGCGGGGGGTGCAGTGGCGCAACGGTTAGCACTCCACATTAACACGAAGGCTTTCGTCCAATATTATTCATAATAAAGTTTTTGGGTCAGATTGCATTATTTATAAATGTGTCGCAACCCTCCACCACCCGACACGGCCAATCACTAAAAAGTGTCACGATGACAAAAGACAAAATAGTTCACTACTTTAGCCCACCGGTGTGTTGAAGAGTGAATCCACAACATTTACAATTTTTGACTACGACGTTTCGCTGGGCGGGCGGGGGGGACTGTTGCCTAATGAGCCATGCGGTGTGTTTCTTGCCTGATTTGAAGGCGAGGGTTGACCGCAGCTCACATCGGCCATCCGTGATACGATCTGGGCGGCGACAAACGGGGGGGGGAAGGCAAAGCATCGTCAACGTGCCACGCAAGTTACGAACGTGTTGGCAGTAACACCCGGTGGCGATCTCATCGTCTTATCTAGCATTTTACATAAAGCGCTTTTACCAAAGCGCCTTACGGGAACTATGATGACGGCACCTGTGGTCATGAGATAACCCTCCGACGACGACCAAAATTCCTCAAATCCCGGGTTCCGATGTCTCGTTTTCTATGTGCACCTGGCCACATCTAAACCTTATGGCGGGACCCCGGGTCCCGAATAAACGGAAGTTTAAATCGTGATTAATTAGATAGAAAATGAATAGATCACGAAGTTTCGATCGCAAGCAACCTGTTGTGTTTGTCTCACTTGATGACGGTTGCTTTTGTTGCGATCGAAACGTCGTGATCTATTAATTTTCTACCTGCGTGACTTTACCGAAAGAACCTAAGAGTATGGATTCCTGCAGTCACGAAAACTTCAAATAAAGATCTAATTAATTAATTTATTTTTGGCGACTCCATCCCCACCGCGCACACAAACGCCGTGATCATTCTGTTGTCACGTCGTCCAAGCGCAGCAATGAGGACGAATGCCACAGTGATAAACAAACCTTTGAAACTTTGATTGGCGCATCGCGTAGAGCTCGCCGAGAGGAGGGATTGACTGCCTTCAACGGACATAAAATGGTGTCGCAAATGCAGTTTACGTGAGAGCCGGGGGCTTATGGGACTTCAGAGACCTGCTACAAGGTTCGTCTCTCCCCAAGCCCTACTCTGCCTTCCTCCATCGGCTCAACTGTCCGGCCACCAGACCTCTGCTCCCCTACCACCCTCCACTTACCCTCGTCCGTGCACATTTCGCAACTTCACGTTGCACCCATCGGACACCCTCAACTCACCATCACACTCCACCTTATTCCGCCTTAACCTACCCATGCAACATCAGCAGCTCCATTCCCAGTCCCTGTCCCTCCATAGTATTGTGTATAGTAGTGTAGTGTATAGTGTAGTGTATAGTAGTGGAGTGTATAGTAGTGGAATGTATAGTAGTGGAGTTTATAGTCGTGGAGTGTATAGTAGTGGAGTGTATAGTAGTGGAGTGTATAGTAGTGGAGTGTATAGTAGTGGAGTGTATAGTCGTGGAGTGTATAGTAGTGATAGTAGTGTAGTTCAGTGTATAGTAATAGTGTATAGTAGTGTAGTTATAGTGTAGTAGTTTATAGTGTGTAGTTTATAATAGTGTATTTTATAGTCTAGCATGAACAATAAGAATAGGTTTTACCCTTTCTGGCAATAAAACGGGTGTTAAGATGTTCAACACCTGTTTTATTGCCAGAAATTGTAAAACCTATTCTTATTCTTTCAAACGTTGCTGCTCGAGGGCGGATGGGGGATTGAGGTGCCGGCCGACCTCAAGGGCCGAGTGCAGCGACGCCTGCTGTAGGTAGAGAAGGGTTATGATGCGAGCTCGCAGGCAGATTTCAAGGATGCCAGTTGCAGGTGACAGAGGTGTGGACTCGAGTCATGTGACTTGGACTCGAGTCAGACTCGAGTCATAAATTTGATGACTTCAGACTCGACTTGGACTTGCATAACAATGACTTTGTCCCACCTCTGAGCTGGTGTGGACTCGAGTCATGTGACTTGGACTCGAGTCAGACTCGAGTCATGAATTTGATGACTTCAGACTCGACTTGGACTTGCATAACAATGACTTTGTCCCACCTCTGAGGTGTGGACTCGAGTCATGTGACTTGGACTCGAGTCAGACTCGAGTCATGAATTTGATGACTCAGACTCGACTTGGACTTGCATAACAATGACTTTGTCCCACCTCTGAGGTGTGGACTCGAGTCATGTGACTTGGACTCGAGTCAGACTCGAGTCATGAATTTGATGACTTCAGACTCGACTTGGACTTGCATAACAATGACTTTGTCCCACCTCTGAGGTGTGGACTCGAGTCATGTGACTTGGACTCGAGTCAGACTCGAGTCATGAATTTGATGACTTCAGACTCGACTTGGACTTGCATAACAATGACTTTGTCCCACCTCTGAGGTGTGGACTCGAGTCATGTGACTTGGACTCGAGTCAGACTCGAGTCATGAATTTGATGACTTCAGACTCGACTTGGACTTGCATAACAATGACTTTGTCCCACCTCTGAGGTGTGGACTCGAGTCATGTGACTTGGACTCGAGTCAGACTCGAGTCATGAATTTGATGACTTCAGACTCGACTTGGACTTGCATAACAATGACTTTGTCCCACCTCTGGCAGGTGTGGACTCGAGTCATGTGACTTGGACTCGAGTCAGACTCGAGTCATGAATTTGATGACTTCAGACTCGACTTGGACTTGCATAACAATGACTTTGTCCCACCTCTGGCAGGTGATGAAGTGCTGGGGTTTGGCAAAAACTGTCCCACTTTGTAGCTGCTCACCCCGAGCTATACGTGTGGCATTGCCCTTGTACTGTTCGCCTTTGGCGTTCTCTGGTCTGACACTGGTGAACGATGCCATAAAGAAGGATGTCTCTGGTGCAGGCCAATCAGTTTCAAAGGCAATGCCATATATTAATTACCAGAGCCATGTTTGTTTGCAAGTTCACCACAAGTAATGTGTGTGGTTAATGCGAACTTTATTCTTTGCAAAATGTTTCTATCTGGTGTTTGAACACCTTAACACAATTGTTTTATTGCAAGAAAGGGTAAAGTATATAATTATTTAAATAATAGTGTAGTAATGTATGGTAGTGTATCGTGTAGTAGTGTGTAGTAGTGTAGTGTATAGTAGTGTTTAGCGTAGTGTATAGTGTAGTTATGCACAGTAATGTATAGTGTAGTAGTGTGTTGTGTACTGTATAGTGTAGTAGTGTATAGTAATGTATTGTGCTGTAGTGTATAGTAGTGTAGTGTATAGTAGTGTGTAGCGTAGTGTATAGTGTAGTAGTGTGTAGTAATGTATAATGTAGTAGTGTATAGTTCTGGTAGTGCCGGGGTCTGTCGCCAGGGTAAAAGGAGGTCTGGACCGCCACTCCTCAACACGCTGCTACCGCCGCGACCCTCGCCAGGACAAGCGAACTGAGAAATGAACGGACGAGCATTCGTTATTGGCCAATAGGGGAGAGGGATGGATTGGAGTGTTGGGGAAGGGAAGGGATCGCCCGATGATGCCGGGTTGTTGATGGAATTGCCGGCGAAACGTCGCTGTGTTCAAATTGTAAAAATGTTGTCGTGGTGGGTTTACTCTCCCACACACACAACTGCTGTAGTGCTGTACTAGCATAATACACTATATACTACACGACTATACACTACACTACTATACACTACTATACTATACTATACAATACACTACTACACGACTATACACTACACTACTATACACTCTCTTGTTCGTCCATCATAGTTGATGATGACCATGGCACGTTTGTCATTTTGTTGGGTTTTGATGAGTGCGCAGATGGCTGAACAGGAAAATCCGAGCCCGGAATTATCTGTGGCACACTGGACAGGTCAGGGAGGATGTAGAGCTCTGAGGTGAAGCCACCAGTCCTTCCTTGGTAGATTTGCGCTGCTGCCTCTTCAAGATAGCACAGGAGCTTCACTACTATACAATACACTACTACACACTACACTATACACTACACTATTATACAATGCACTATACACTACTACACACTACACTATACACTACACTATTATACAATGCACTATACACTACCATACACTACACTATAAAATACACATTACCTGTAATTGGGAATGTGTGTGTGAGGTTTAACGCTCCAACACACAACCGCTTTAGTGCTGTATCAGTAACTAGTTGGCCACCACATTTTGTGGTGACGCGACAACACAACCCTCGTGTCGGATGGTGGTGGCGGATTTAACGACACACACAAACGCATCACATTAATACATTGACGCGTATTGTAACCCGACTCCCCCCAAAAAAACTTTGTTGTGGATAAATATTACGTTGACAAATGTCTCTCTCTCTGTCTTGAGGCTGGGGGCTTATGCCGTGGTAGCGAACAAGGAGCCCTAACCCAAATCAACTTTTATTTTCGATAATAAAACTCAACTAAATTCGTAAACTAATTATGTATCTCTCCCTTCTGGCCTCCCTATTGAATTTATAACGGTAGCCAAATTCTCGAAACTCATTGAGATACATAGAAACACTCAGAGACCCACAGATTGAACAATTTATTTATTTGTATTCTACCAGTAAGGCCCCACTGGTCAGAAGCGACCCTGGCCATAGCAGCTCAACCAAGTGGCTAATGATATCATCACCGTGTGGAAATTTATAGCGGCGAAATATTATAAACACGTTGTGATGTTAATTCTAAATCTGAAAGGGAAAAACAACTGAAGAGGAAACAGAGACAAATCCACGCGACCACGAGAGAGACGCAAACTCCAAATATACAGCAGGAGTCAGCATCGGGATCGAACCCACGACCTCCTGTAGACCAGGCGAGGGAGTTACATCTCCTAGCCACTGTGATGATGATGAGACACGGAAACTCTAAATATAAACCAGCAGGCATCGTCAGGGTCGGGATCGAACCCACGACTTCCTGTAAACCAGGCGAGTGAGTTAAAATCTCACCACCGTGATGATGAGAGAGAGAGAGACGCAAACTCCAAATATACAGCAGACATAAGGGTCGGGATCGAACCCACGACTCCTACATACCAGGCGATGTAGTTAACACCTTGGTGCCACGGGTACCTATATATGTAATAAATAGTAATTTAATATACCAAAAAATCTCCCACTCACCAGAACTATTAGCAGTCGGGATGTCGCGTCCTTAAGGAGTCCCATTCTGATGAGCGTGCTTGAATCGACCCAACGCACCCCTTGGGCTGGTACGAGCGAGGTGTGCGCGTGTGGCAGTAACGCGACGGATATTCCTACGCCTTCACGATCTCCAAGAAACTCGATAAATCACGGGGCTGCCTTCCCTCTCTCCCTCCCCACTTTCCCTTTCCCCCTTTGTTACATCAACACGCAAAAAGAATCCCTGCAGTCACGAAAGCTTTAAATCGAAATTTTGTATAACTATTCAGTTAGGTGACTTATACGACACGGCTCCCGGGTCTGTGTGTGTGTGTCGCGGGTCGGGTGGCGTGGAGTCAGAATATTTTTTGTGGTTTCCTGGCACCCACGGGTACGCCAACCCTGGGAGGGTAAGGACCTTTGGCCAGTGGGAGCGGCTGATCAGAGGAAATTACAGAACGGGAGGTGCCCTTTGCCCCATAGGCAGGTTACTCAACTTGAATGTAACAGGCAGTTTAACCCTCAGCAGGAGGCTTTGTCGCGACCAATGTAATCCATAGTACGGGTTTATTTTTTATTGGGTTAGATGCGTAAATATAAATGTGGTGTTGAACCCACCACCACCCGACATGGCAAATTAGTTAGAACGTGCCAATTCGTCACTAGCACAGCACAGCGGCTCTGTGTTGGGGAGTAAATCCACTACAACATTCACAATTTGATTACTCTGCCAACTCGCTGCGTTTTAACCGCTCGTTGTTGTGAGCGCCGCTCCTCTGCCCCCGTTGTTGTTGCTGGAGGACGGCCGCCTCCAACTGGCCAGTAGCAGCGTCCTCAACGTGCACCTAGCCTGGCACTGCCCAGTGTCGTCCTTCACGAGCCTCCTCCATAGAGGCAGAGATTGACACCGCTGGTACCAATCTATAAACTAATTACTAAAGTATCATTATTTTACCAGTTAAGGCCCACTGACCTATGTAGTAGCTCTTTTTCAAAAGCGGCCTGGCCATACGTGATAGCTCAACCATCATCATCATCATGTGGAATTGTATAGCAGTAGCCAAAACACCCTAAAAAGCGTGACGTTGATTCTAAATGTGGAGGAAAAACGGAAACTGGAGAAAAAATGCACGCGACCACGGGAAATAGAGACGCAGGCTCCAAATATACAGCAGCAGTAGGCGTCAGAGTCGGGTTCGAACCGACGACCTCCTGTATACCTGGCGAGTTAGTTAACATCTCCTATCCACCGTGATGATGATGAGAGAGCGAACACACAGACTCCAATGATACAGCAGGCATCATCAGGGTCGGGATCGAACCCACGACCTCCTGCGTACCAGGCGAGATAGTCAACATCTCATCACAACAGGACGCACGAGAGGGAGCATCGAGAGAGGCCCTCCAGTGGGCATTTTTGGGTCTCCTCTTCCACGCTGCGCCAACGACGTTGTAAGAGGCGGGGTACCCAAACCTCAGACCACCGTGCGGGGGCGTGGACCTGTAACGCAACTTTAATGGTTTTACAACACTGCCGTGCCTAGTAACCCGCGAGCTCTCTTTCTGTCTCTCCTCTTGTGTGAGTTTACAACGCATCGATCGCTGCCCTCTGGCTCAAAGGTCGCCGACGAGGCACAAGACGACGACGATGATGGAGACCATTTTGGCCGTTCTTTCAGCTTCTCTTCAGTCGGCGCCGCTTAAGCCACCTCACGGGGAGTGTCCAGAGCAGCTTGGCGCGACCGACAGCGAAGAAGCCGCAGCGCAGAGGAAGAAAATCACCGACGTGGGCTGGCGGGCGTAAAAAATGAATATTCCGTCGTGTTTCATCGCCCTTCAATTGTTCGTGACGCTGGTGAGTGAACTTACGCACGGCGCCTTCGCAAACCGGAGGACGCCTGGTGTGGTCTGGGCTGTTGTTGTTGTCTTGGTGTGGTCTGCGACTGTTGTTGTTTTGGTGTGGTCTGGGACTGTTGTTGTTGTTGTCTTGGTGTGGTCTGCGACTGTTGTCCAGTAGACTCTTGTTTCTTCGCGTGAATCTTCCCCGGATGTCTATGTCAAAAAACAAATAATTTAGGGATATAAATTATTCTTAAGCTTCTCTGCCATGTCAAAGTTTAAGAAAGTAAAAACTCACAATTTGAATGACCGGATAAGTCGCTCACAATGAAGCACAACTGATGACTATTTGAATTGTTACTCTTTCGATTGAGAATGTCCGACCGACGGATGATGCACATGCTCAGTGATAATATCAATTTCCTGTCACCCACCAGCAGAATATTCGGCCCCCTAAGTCGATGATAGCAGAGCCACAAGCAATCATCATCAATCAAACTCAGCCACACTAAGTGGATGATAGAGTAACAGCTAATCAACGTCAATCAAACTCAGCCACACTAAGTGGATGATAGAGTGACAGCTAATCAACGTCAATCAAACTCAGCCCACTAATTGGATGCTAGCAGAGCCACAGGCAATTATCATCATTCAATCTCAGCCCACTGAGTGGGTGATTGCAGAGCCATAGCTAATCGATATATGGGCATAATGGTGGTAGCTATGAAGATGTTGACTCTCTAGCCGGGTATGCAGGAGGCCATGGGTTCGATCCCGACCCTGACAACACGGTGGCTAGGATATGTTAACTATATCGCCGGGTATAGACGATGTTGTGGGTTCCATCCCAGACCCTGACGCCTTGCTGCTGCACATTTGGAATCTCTCTCCCGTGGTCGCGTGGATTTTTCTATAGGGTCCTCCAGTTTATCCTGCCCATTTAGAATCAACATCACCATGCGTTCCGAGTCTTTGTTTGCTGCTATAAATTCCTAAGTGACGATTATATCAGCCACTTCGTAGAGCTGCGATCATTTGTGATGGCCAGGGTCGCTTCTTAAAAAGAGCTACACAGTCAGTGGGGCCTTACACCTGGTACGTAAAATCGTTTAGTTTATGGGTCTCTATGGATCTCTGTGTGTCTCTGTGCACTTCTATTGCCCCTATGGGTCTCTATGTATCTCCATGAATCTTTATGCGTCTACATTTTTTGCTGCCGCTATAAATGTCCACGCTAATTGGTTGAGCTGCTATAATTGGGTGTAGTGGCCATGGGTCGCCTCTGAACAAACATAGCAGTTGAGTGGTGGCAGCCTTACACATGGTTAAATAAATGCATATGTTGTTAGTTTATGATTCTCTAAGTATATCAATATCTATGGATTCACCACTTTCTCATTTTCCGTTGTGCATTTTTGGACCAATTTTTTATCTTTGGAATTTCAAATCGACGTAGTTTCGTTTAAATGGCGTGCTCAGAGTGTGTTTTTTACATTTCTGTTGTCTGCAGATACTTCCCTCTGAAAGTGTGACGATCAGCAACGTTCTACGAGAGGTAAGGTGCAAGCAAAAATGTGTGGCCACCAGGAATATTGTCGGTCTCATTAATTGCCCCCAGCATCTCGCAGCGCCCTGGATAACTTTTCAAGTGGGACGATTCACGTGAACATTATATCCAACTCAGCAATTACACCCTTTCCCATCCACCCCACTGTGTGCGGAATTTTTGAAGTGGGTGGGTAGGGTTATAGCCAATTCCAGTACCCGCCATTAGCCACGAAGTGACGGTGACGTCACCATGGCGCCTGTGCCAGGCCAGGTGCACTTGAGGCCACGGGAATTGTCGAAGGCTCGCTGCTGACAGGAGGTCTCGGGAGAGACCCAGCAGGTGCCATGGGTTGGCTGACTGAGATGACCGGTAGATGCTCCACCACAGATGTGCCCCCTACTGTACCAGGCTAGGTGCAGGAGGTCACAGACAGATCCAGCTAGTGCTATGGGTTGGCTGACTGAGATGACTGGGCGACGCACCACTAGCTGTACCCCCTACTGTGCCAACTTGCAGCACTTTATCCGTCCTTTTCTCCACTCGTTGTTATGAGCGTTGCTCCTGTGCCCTCAGTTATTGCGCACACGTAAACACACACATACATGTACTGCCTTCAAAAGTGAAGATTCCCCATTTGAGGCTGGGTCGACCTAGAGGAACCCCTCAGCCCCTGGGTTGCAGATCTTCGTCCTGTAACTCGATGACGTGAAGTGGAGCATGCGCAGTGTGGCTGGGAGGTCTGCGGTTTGTCCCCACCCAAAGCGGCCCCTGTTGGCAGACGAATTCACGGTGGGCGAGGATGCTGAGAATTGAGGCGTCCCCGTGGTGGAAAGGGACGTCGTGGGTTCGATCCCGACACTGACATCACGGTGGCTAGGAGATATTAACTACCTAGCGGGGTATGCAAGAGGTTGTGGGTTTGATCCCAGATCCTCTTGGTCTATATTCGTTTCTATGGGTCTCTCTGTATCTCTGTGGGTATCTATATATCTCTATGGGTCTCTGTTGGTCTCTACGTATCTCTGTGGGACTATATGTATCTCTACGGTTCTCTCTGTCTCTGTCGGTCTCTATGTATTTCTATATATCTATATGGATCTCTATGTCTCTATGAGTCTCTGTGTCTCTCTGGGTCTATATGTATCCCTAAGGGTCTCTGTGCCTCTGTGGGTCTCTATGTATCTTTATAGGCCTCTATGGATCTCTATTTGCCTATATGGGTCGTTGTGGGTTTCTATAGGTCTCTATGTATATATCTGTGTCTCTACGCAACTATATGCGTTTAGAGTATTAGGCTGCTGCTATAAATGTCCACACATTGATGATGATATCAGCCACTTGGTTAAGTTGCTATCATCATTTGTGATGGCCAGGGTCGCTTCTGAACAAAAGATCCACTACACAGCAACTCAGTTGGGTCTCTTTCCACCTGCTAAAATAAATTACTTTGGGTGTTACATTTTCCTCGTCTTGAATGTTTTTTTTCTCCACGCAGGTTATCAAAGGCAGATGTAACGAAACGACGCACTACTTGTCAAGCAGTGGCATCTGTTGTGAGTTCTGCCAAGCAGGTAATGCGCACAGACCGAAAGGCCTGACTCAAATACCATCATTGAAAGTTTTTAATGTGGACACGTTGAACTTATTTCGCACCGCACGTAGCCAGCTGTGGCTAATCGGAGGTGCAGTTTTGAGTTGATAGGCAGTGTTTAATATATATGGGTAGTGTTAGTCTATGGGCATTGTTGAATCTATATGGGTAGTGTAAGTATAATGGCAGTGTTGAATATATATGGGTAGTGTTAGTCTATGGGCAGTGTTGAATCTATATGGGTAGTGTAAGTATAATGGCAGTGTTGAATATATATGGGTAGTGTTAGTCTATGGGCAGTGTATATATTGAACTTATTCGCACCGTACGTAGCTAACCGTGGCTAATAGGAGGTACGGGATGAAAGACAACAACACTGAACACAACAACAACAACACTGAACACAACAAACATTGGACATAACAACAACACTGAACACAACAACACTGAACACAACAACAAAAACAAGCAGCAGTTCTTAACGAAATGACGTTTCAATCTGGATGATTAAATGGTGAATTTCATCGCTCCAAGTTACCAGATTCAAGTTAACACTTTACGTGAATTGAGCACGGGGTTGGCAAACATAAAAAATGTTGAAGGAAAACACTCAAATTAGTGCAGAAATACAATCGTTTGAGCTGCGTAGTGGTGGTGGTTGTTGGTTAGCTGCTCGTGAAGGACGCTGCTGCTGGGCAGTTGGAGGCAGTCGCCCTCCAGCAACAACGGAGGGCAGAGGAGCGATGCTCACAACAAGGAGCGGAGTGAACAGGTGGCTAAAACGCAACATGTTGGCAACAGTAGGGGGTACAACTGGTGGGGCATCTACCGGTCATCTCAGTCAGCCGACCCATGGCACCATCTGGGTCTGTCCCGTGACCTCCTATCAGCAGTGAGCCTTCGACCTCAGTGCACCTGGCCTGGCACAGGCGCCGTGGTGACGTCACTGGCAATTAGTGGCGAATGGCGGCGGCTGTATTGGCATTGGTTGGGAGAGCAACGTGAGTGGAGCAATCAGTGAGCGAGCGATCTCTGGATTAGAGGTGTCCGTGCGATCACCGCTACGCCACGCCCGAGATTGTCTAGTTTTTATTCAGAAAACAACAACGAATGACAACGACCATTGTTTTGTACTCGTGATGAAATGCCAAGGAAATAAAGTTGCAGGCGACTTGTCAAGACATCAGTGTCCTGCAAATCGAGGATCACAATGATTTGGAAGCGAGGAGTGGGGGACTGTAAATGTAGAGGCATGTGGGGACCTTCGATCGGGTTTATGGAGGCAGAGCAATAACTGCAAGCTATTGCACTTTGAAACAATCAGTACTCTGCTCTTGTAGACTATTACTACTACTCATGAATAGAGGATTTTTGGTTAGATCACATACATGTAAATGTGTGTCGTTACACCCGCCACCACCCGACACACCAATCAGTGAGGAGTTTTGTGTCACGTAAACAAAACGTGGTGCCATTTCGTTACTGGTACAGCACTAACCCGGTTGTATGTTGGAGAGAAAACCCACTACAGCATTTACAATTATAGTGTAGTATATAGTAGTGTATAGTGTAGTGTTTAGTGAAATGTATAGTAGTGTAGTGCGTATTGTAGTACGTATTTGTGTACGTTGAATGTATTTTGCATCGTGCGTAGCCACCGTGGCTAATCGGAAGTGCGGAGGAGACAACAAACTACACAACAACAACAACAATAAGCAGCAGTTGTAAATAAATTAGTTTTCAAACTAATACTGTAGTGTAGTGTATAGTGTATTGTATATTGTAGTGTATAGTGTATAGAAGTGGACGGGCAGTCCTCAGGTTACAAATCTAATTCGTTCCTGAGACCCGTTCCTAATCGGAACAGTTCGCGAGTCTGGAACACAGCAAGGCTGTGAAGGGCAACAAACACCAACACCTTTTGATTTGTATTCACGTTCAGTTGGTGCGTCTGTTTCCCTCCCCCACCCACCACCACCCCTGCTGCCAACTTGCAGGTAGAAGGAAGGTGATGGATTGCAAACCAAACATCGGCACGTTTTGCACGAGTTGCAAGCCAGGAGAAGACTACACGGACGAACCGAACAGCTCCAACAAGTGCAAGAAGTGCACTGTTTGCAACGTGAATTGTAAGAGGGGTGGGTGGTTGTTTGTGGACACGACGTGATGGACGGGACGGGTTTGGAGGAATCGGGGGTGTGCAGGATTTATGCACCGCTCGCGATACAAAGTCAAATATCGCCACTGTTGGTGCCATTGCAGCAAGGGAGATATTAACAACCTCGCCTGGTATATTTGTAGTTGGCATGTCTCTCTTTCTCATCATGATCACGGTGGCTAGGAGATGTTAACTACCTCGCCTGGTACGCAGAAGGTCCTGGATTTGCTCCCAACCCTGACGATTCCTGCTGATGCACATTTGGAGTTTGCGTCGTTCTGCATCAACGTGCGTCCGAGAACGCTCTTTTCTGTATGTCCGCGTACGCGAGCAGCTCTGCTGCATGCGCAGATGCTGCCAAATGTACTACCCACGTGAGGTGGTGGTGATGGTGTTGTTTTGCAGCCGAGGACACCGAGAGCAGATGCACCATCATGCAGGACACTCGCTGTCGCTGTAAAGACGGCTTCCAGAGGGCTGCCCGTCGGACCCCTGCACGGACACGGAGGGAGACGCAGGTTCGGACGACCGGTCGCTGCATCCACGTGGCTCTAACGCGCTCACAGGTCGGGGAGGCTAAGGGGGACACGCTCGGGGATCGGGAAAGCTGCGCTGGAAAGATGAACGTGATGAGAAGTATAGTGTACAGTGAAGTGTGGAGTTTAGTGTATAGTGTAGTGTATAGTAGTGTATAGCGGTGTAGTATATAGTTTAGTGTAAAGGAGTGCAGTCTATAGTGTAGTGCATAGGAGTGTAGTGGAGGGTGTAGTGTATAGAGGTGTAGTATATAGTGTAGTGTATAGTGTCAAGTAGTATCAAGTGTAGTGTATTATGCCGTGTAGTGTATAGTGGAATGTATAATATAGTAGTGTAGCATAGTAGTGATGTGTAGTGCATAGTCGTTTAGTGTGTATAGTGTAGTGTATAGTATATAGTGTAGTGTATAGTGTAGTGTATAGTGTAGTGTATAGTGTAGTGTATAATAGTGTAGGGGCTTGCACGAGGAGGAGGGATACGAGGAGCTATGAAGCTCTTTGTTCACAGACGTCCCGGTGAGGCGCACGCAGTGAGCGAGTTACAGGAACGAGCACACAAACACACGATAGGAGTGCAGACCAGAGGACAGTCCCAGACCACACCAAGAAAACAACAACAACAACAGTCCCAGACCACACCAAGACAACAACAACAACAGTCTCAGATCACACCAAGACAACAACAATCATCCCAGAGCACACGAAGACATCAACAACAGTACCATACCACACCAAGACATCAACAGTACCTCGATAAAATTACACATTCGAATGTAACTATCGGTGATGTTCGCGTGGCCAATTATCAACGTTACAAATCACATTTGCCAATGCGATTTGGAGCATCATGGGACCTCCCTTGCCACTATCAAAATCTAAGATTAGGTTTTAATCTTTCTGGCAGTAAAACAGGAAGTGTGTTAAGATATTAAAACATGTGGACCAATCAGTTTGAAAGGCAATGAGCATGTTTTGTTTACATGCTCACCACAAGTACAGTATATGTGGTGAATGTGTAGTGGTGATACGTGCTGGCAGGGGGATCGTGAGGCAGCGCGTGGTGGGTGGTTACATCACGGTCCACAAGCGGGTGCTCACATCGCGGTCCGCATAGGCTCCGCCCCCTCGGGAGCGGAGGGCTATGTAAGGCGATGCGCGCGGGCACTCGGGGAGTTGGTAACCGGTGAAGACAGAAGACGGAGGAAGAGGTAGGCCCTGGGACCCTAGCCCCGCTGCCCTTGTAAGGGCCGGGGCTCTGTGAGGCTCAGAGGCGAGGCCTTGGGATTCACGGTCCGACGCCCTTGTAAGGGCTCGGCTGTGTACTCAGTGGTCGAGACCCGTGGTCTGACAAGGCGGGTCTGATAGCTCCCGTGGGGAGAGCGTAGCCGGAGAGCCTGAGTCGAGGCAGAGTTAGGCACGCGTACCCTACGGGAGAGACTGAGTGTGACCTGAGCCAGATGCGCATAGGGGTCTGATAGCTCCCCGTGGGGAGAGCGTAGCCGGAGAGCTGAGTGCAAGGCAGAGTTAGGTACGGGTACCCCACAGGGAGACGGAGTGCGTGGCCGAGTCAGGCACGCGTAACATAGGTGTTATCTCGGTTGGGACTGTTACTTGTGCAACCGTTGTGAATAAACAGTGCTGCCCCGTCAACTCGTCTCCCGCCATTATTGAAGATATTACAACTGGCGTCAGAAGTGAAACTGTCTTCAAGTCATGGATACCAGGAAGACTCATCGGACTCACGAGCGTGACCGGGAGGACAACCACGACGATTCGGGACAGCAGCATCGGGAGGAGAGGAGGAGGAGATGCCGATGCCACAGGACCCTTCACGGGCGCCCGACGATCCGCTGGGGTCCGACACCGGACTCCGTGATGCGCACTCTCGTCTGGCGGAGCTGCTACTTGCCGTGGCGTCCATCCTGGCGGAGATCACCACGTCAGGAGGAGGAAGGACGTCGATGGACGTCGACAGGGGTCGTGTGGGAGATTCCATCCAAAATGTGCTTCGCGCCAATGACTTTGAAAATGGCGCCATTTTTACGAGCGCCGTCAATTGGCGGGAATCGCGAGCAACACGTGACCGGGGACCTCCACTCTCTGCCGCTCACGTCATCAGCGTGCACTGCGGGCCGCCATGAACCACCCGTGATAGGGGCCGCCATTTCCCATACCGACGGCGGGGCGCGGGAAAATCACCTGTCGGAGGACGACATGGTTTTTCAGCAGCGACTTCCAGCGTTGACGGCCTTCAAAGCCGAGGGGGTGACTGGGGCGCCTTCCAGCGGAGATTCCTCGCCCATCAGGAAATGTCGGGGTGGTCCGACGCTACGGCGCTACGGGCACTGCCTGCGATGCTGGACGACAACGCGCTCGCGGCCTTCAGGTCCGCCCCGAGGTCGGCCCGCTCCACACTCAAGGCCGCACTGGGCCTCATGGCCAAGGTGTATGGACCACCCTCGCCTGCCGCCACTATTCTACGGGCGACGGAAGGGGGACACGGAGACCGCGCTCGCCTACCGCACAGCGCTGCTGGCTCTGCGGACACCGCCTTCCTCGCATGGACGAGAAGGGGCAGGATGCCATGGTATTGGAACAGCTGCTGACGCTGGCTCAGGACCTGGGGGTCCCATCAACACGGCGGACGAGGTGGACGTTTGTTCGTTGCGAGTTGCAACGAGCATCAGGCGCATGAGGTCCTAAAACGGAAGCAGGGGTCGTCTGCGCTTCTGCCGCGGTCTCAGCTCCTGCCCCGGTGGACACCGAACCCCAAGTCAGCCGGCCACGGGAGGAGGCATTCGCTACAGCGCGACCAGGGGATTGGAGGTCGGGGGTCGTTCGCCTCTGCGATCGAACCGCAAGCTGGAGCAACCGAGACCTGCGACGACTCTCGTCACGTGCTACAACTGCGGCCTTCGCGGCCACGTGGCGTCCGGGTGCCGCGCTCCACGTCAGCGCGCCACAGGACCTCGACTGGACGACGACCAGGGCCCCAAGTCGTCCCAACTACCCCCGGCAAGTCGCAGCACTACACATGCTCAGTCCACATACACGTCACACATGGGCCACCGCTTCGCGGCGGAGGAAGTGCGCATGGGGCCGGGGATTTGGTTCAGAAAGGGGGGTTCGTACGGGGGTCGGGAGAAATTGAATGGTCCGAGTTGGGCCACAGGATGGTGGCCGCGTCGGCCAGGTCGTCTATGGTTACAGGATTTATAGACGGTATCGAAGTCAGGGTACTGGTGGACACGGGTGCATCGGCGACTATCATTTCTGATCTTATTTACAACATTCTCCCCGTCCAATGTCGGCCTCTGCTCCCGGTAGACGTTCCATGTTATGCGGCGAATGGGGGCTCTTTGGGCATTGTCGGCCAGATTCGGGCGAGCATTTGCATAGGGGATATTAAATTGGCGGGACCTGTTTTGGTCTCTTCTTCCCTAGCGGTTCCATGTCTGTTGGGTACAGACTTTTTGGCTAAATGCCGATTAAAATTCTTGTTGATCAAGGTTGTCTCGAGCTGCCATCGGATCGCCGTATTTCCTTTTTGTCTAACCCTACTAAACTGCGGACGGCTTGTGCGATGGTCCAAGCGCTAGCGACCCATACGGTGCACGTACCCCCGGGTTCGCAAATGTTGGTACCCTCCGGTTGTGGAAGCCATTGGGTGGGGAGACTGCGGGGCAGGGCGTGCTTTTGGGTCCGTCGAACAGAGTTGTGGGGGGTCTGGACTTGGCGGTGGCTCAGACGTTGGTACGGGCTGACAGGGACCCGTTCGTCATGGTTTTGAAAGCGGGTTCGCGGCCGGCCGTTATTCCGCAGGGCACCGTGCTTGCTCACGCGGCACCGGTCCCTGCGGAAGAGCGGCTTATTGCGCACGTTGATCCCGTCCCGGCGCAGAAATTTCAATCAGAGGAGGACCTGCAGTGGTTGGACTCGCTGTGTGCGGGCTCCAGTCATTTGTCGAGTGTGCAATTGGGTGCTCTGCGCGCTCTGCTGATCGAATTCTCAGATGGGTTCAGCAAGCACAAATATGATATTGGGTGCACGGACCTGTTGCGCCACCACATTGAAACGGGGGACGCAGCACCAGTTCGGCAGAATCCCTTCCGGTTGAGTCCAACCGAGAAGGAACACGTTCAATCGGCCATCAATGACATGCTAACCGCCGACATAATTTCGCCCTCATCCAGTCCATGGGGAGCACCCATCGTTCTGGTTAAAAAACAAGACGGGTCCTTGCGGTTTTGCGTAGATTTCCGTCGCCTAAATAAGATCTCTGTGGCTGATGCGTATCCGCTCCCCAGAATGGATGAGTCTCTGGATGCACTAGCTGGGGCGCGGTATTTTTCACGCTGGACTTACTGTCGGGATTCTGGCAATTACCACTCGACGACGAGTCGAAACCTAAGACCGCATTCCGGACCCCAGTGGGCCTGTTCCAGTTTAATCGGTTGCCCATGGGACTCCATTCTGCTCCCGCGACGTTTCAGCGCCTTATGGAATTGGTTTTGTCGGGTCTGCAATGGGATACCTGCTTAATTTACCTTGACGACATCATTGTTTTCAGTAGTACTTTCGAGGAACACCTCCAACGATTAAGGGGGGTGTTCCTGAGGATGCGATCGGCTAAGTTAAAGTTTAAACCGGCTAAATGCCACCTACTTCGGGAATCCGTACGGTACTTAGGCCACATTGTCGACTCTTCGGGGATCTCCACCGATCCCGCGAAGACAAACTGCGTCAGTTCATGGCCGACGCCCACGTCGGTTACTGAGGTCCGCAGTTTCATTGGGTTTGCTTCCTACTACCGTCGATTCGTTGAGCATTTGCCTCCATAGCCAAACCCTTGCATGCTCTGACAGCCAAAGGGGTCAGGTTTCGCTGGGGCCAGAGGAGGAGGCCGCGTTCTGCTCCCTTCGGGACGCCTTGGTGGGTGCCCCGCCCTTGTGTTACCCTGATTTTCGAGACCCTTCCTGCTGGATACGGATGCCAGTAACACAGGCATTGGGGGGTGATCTCACAGGTGGTCGGGGAGTCGAACGGGTGGTCGCCTACGGTAGCAGGGTTTTATCGCCAGCGGAACAGCGCTACTGTGTGACCCGTCGCGAGTTGCTGGCTATTGTTTTTTTTGTACAGCAATTTAGACCGTATCTCTATGGCCGTCATTTTACAGTCTGTACGGACCACGCGGCGCTTCAGTACGCATTGCGGGTCGCCCAACCCTCGGGCCAATTATCACGGTGGTTGGAGGTCCTCCAGGACTACCAATTTACGACCACTTACCATAAGGGGTTGCGCCACACCAATGCGGATGCCCTGTCGCGGTTGTCGCCTCGTTCCGATTGTGGTGTTTTATGGGGTCGGCGCACTGTAAACCGCATGTCGCTGTCCCGAGGGTGAGTTGGTCGCGGCCACGAATGCACCGCTGGTCGATGTTCCTGCTACTCCTGCGAGCGGGCACTCGCTACTGTCACTGTCTCTCGTTGAGTGGGGCCGACTCCAGATGGCTGACAGCTCCCTGCTTGCGTTGCGTCGTAGGGCGGGGGGTCCCGAGGAAGGTCAGAAGGGAGCCGGATCCTGGCTGCTTAAACAGGGCCTGCTAATGAGATGGGACAATATGTCCCGGCGGCACGCACTCGTCGTGCCCTCCGTTATGCGGGGCAAAGTTGTTCTGGCCGCACACGAATGCCTCTTGCATCTGGGAGTAAACAAAACGCTCGCTCTGCTCCAGCCGGACTATTATTGGCCGGGGATGGGGAGCGATGTGGTCAACATACTGAAGGGGTGTGTGGGGTGCGCTCAACGGAAACCACCGCCCGTTGTGGCTAATCTGCCGCTGCAGTCCATTCAGGTCTCGCGCACGAACAAGCTCGTTGCGCTGGATATCTTGGGGCCTTTTCCAGTGACGCCTAGGGTAACAAGTACCTGCTGGTTGGTGTGGAATACTTCACTCGATGGCCTATGGCGTGGCCGCTTGCCAACCAGTCGGCAGCGGCCGTGGCGGACGCCTTTGTCCAGGGCTATGTCTTGGACAAGGGGCTCCGAACGCTTGCTGACCGACCAGGGAAGAATTTTTCGAGCAAATTACTGCATGAGGTGTGCGACCTTTTGGGTACAAAAAAGGTGCGTACCTCGCCGTACCACCCACAGACTGATGGGATGGTGGAGCGACTCCACAGAACTATAACTTCCATGTTGTGCCAACAGGTATGCGAGGCACAGGTTGACTGGGACTTGCAGGTCCCGGGTGTCCTCGCCGCGTACAGAATGGCCCCCATGCAGCCACGGGATTTTCCCCATTTTATCTGATTTACGGTCGGGAGGCCGATCTGCCCAAGGAGACCCAGCTGGGGCTTTCCGTGCCGCAGCCTAAATCTAAGTTGGCCGACTATATTAAATTTAACATAGCGAAACTGGCCGAGGCACGGGAGGCTGCAAGGCTGAATTCAAGGTCTCGCCAAATCGCTAACGAGCGCTTGCGTGCACGGAAGGTGTACGTGCACGAATGGAAACCGGGCGATAGGGCCTGGCTGCACTGCCCGCATGCGCCGTTGGCTACGTCTCCTAAATTACTGAGGCCGTGGCGGGGACCCGTGGAGGTCGTGCGGGTTGCACGACCCCAGTGTGTTCAGATAAAATGGGGAAAGCGCCGTTGGTACGTTCACCCCTCCCGGCTGAAACCATTCTCGGCACCATATGGCCTTCCTTTCTGTCATAAGGACCGAGCATGTGAAGTGGCCGGCGACTCGGGAGGGAAATGTCTCCGCCTGATCCTCACATGTCTCCGCCTGATCCGCTCCCAGGTGTCTCGGAACTGACGGCTGCCGACCGGCGGCGACCGGATCCCCAAGGCACGGGCGGTTCTTCCAGGCCTGCTCCGTGCCTTCCTGGGCTGCCGGAGCCACCGGACGATCGACAACATCTCGTCCCGTACGACGGACCGGCCAGGCGGACTCGCGCTAGGTCGCGCCACTTTTCCTGACTGAATAAATGAGGGGGTGCGGGACGGTACGGATCGTCTCGTCATAGCGTTCCCCGTCCGACCGCTCTATTGTTCCGTTCAAGGGGCGAGCGGGGGGGGGGGGGATCAGGGGGTCGAGGAGACGCTGGACATGTCAGTCGTATAATAACTTTTATTGAGTTACTCGTCGGTTTGTACATAGGTTCGTTGTTATTACTGGTTAATGTTCGCGGTTATTGCGGTTGTGTTGTGTTGTGTTGCGTTGTGTTCATGTTACGGGGCGCACATGTGGAGTGGGGTTTTTTTGCAGCCGGGCCGGCTGCTAGCTATGTGGGAGGGGGTGAAGTAGTGGTGATACGTGCTGGCAGGGGGATCGTGAGGCAGCGCGTGGTGGGTGGTTACATCACGGTCCGCAAGCGCTCCGCCCCCTCGGGAGCGGAGGGCTATGTAAGGCGATGCGCGCGGGCACTCGGGGAGTTGGTAACCGGTGAAGACAGAAGACGGAGGAAGAGGTAGGCCCTGGGAACCCTAGCCCCGCTGCCCTTGTAAGGGCCGGGGCTCTGTGAGGCTCAGAGGCGAGGCCTTGGGATTCACGGTCCGACGCCGTTGTAAGGGCTCGGCTGTGTAACTCAGTGGTCGAGATCCGTGGCCTGGCAAGGCGGGTCTGATAGCTCCCCGTGGGGAGAGCCTGAGTCGAGGCAGAGTTAGGCACGCGTACCCTACGGGAGAGACTGAGTGTGGCCCGAGCCGGATGCGCATAGGGGTCTGATAGCTCCCCGTGGGAGAGCGTAGCCGGAGAGCCTGAGTGCAAGGCAGAGTTAGGTGCGCGTACCCCACGGGGGAGACGGAGTGCGTGGCCGAGTCAGGCACGCGTAACATAGGTGTTATCTCGGTTGAGACTGTTACTTGTGCAACCGTTGTGAATAAACAGTGCTGCCCCGTCAACTCGCCTACCGCCATTATTGAAGATATTACAAATGCAGTAACTTGACTCCTTGCATAAGGTCTTTGTTTGGTTTTTTAACATCTTAACACAACTCTTGTTTTGTTGCCAGAAAGGGTCAAACTTATTCTGCAATTTGTAGCGTTGATCATCCGTTGCCTATGTCGGTTTTAGAGCAGGACAGAACAAAAAACCTTCGTGTTGCAAGTGCTAAGTGTGAAGGCCTACCACCCATACCCCTACCCCAATCCATTGCCATCTCTCGCCATCTACCAACAACAGCAGCTGCTCAATTCTAAGTGGCAGTGACGTACCCACTGCGCCTGTGCCAGGCTAGGTGCACTCTTCGGGCCACGTGAGGTGTCGAAGTCTCCCGTGACCTCGTTGCTAAGTAAGAGAGAAACTGATGGCAATCGCACCGTGACAATTCACTGCAACCAGTGGTGGTTCTTAGCCTGGAGTTTCCCTTTCTGGGGGGCTGGGGGGTGGCGGGACATGGCCATACTTTTTTTAGAAGGTTAATTATCAAAACATACGAATTAAGCACCGGGCAAGTGAAGTTACAACTTACTTTGTTTCGTCAAATCATATGTGTTTATTACACTACACTATACAACTACACTACTATACAACTACAATACACTACTATAAAACAATACACTACCATACAACTACACTAATACACTACACTACTAGACACTATACACTACTATTCACTATACACTACATATCACACTACTATATACTACTGTACACTATACATTACACACCACACTACTATACACTACTATACACCACACTACACATTACACTACACACTTCCCTATTGTACACTACCATACACTACACTATACACTACACTACTATACACTACACTATACACTACTATATGTGCATGATCCTCAGACGTTGCTGGACGTATCACCGCTGCTGTCATCGGTGCTGTCGTGCTCACCATTATACTTGTGGCAACCGTGGGCCTCCTTCTCTACAGATTCCGCCATAAACACTTTCCCTGGGGTAAGTCTTAGTAGCTAGGAGGATGTTGAGTACCTTGCCTGGACGATGCCTGCTGCTGTATATTTTGAGTATGCATGTCTCTTTCTCTCATCATCATCATCATCACAGTGTCGTGTGTAGTATAGTATGTAGTGTCGTGTATAGTGTCGTGCACATTGTAGTGTATAGTGCAGTGTGTAGTGTAGTTTGTAGTGTAGTATATAGTGTAGTTTGTCGTGTAATGTATAGTGTAGTGTAAAGTGTAGTGTGTATTGTATCGTGTAGTATGCTACTTCAGCCCACCGGTGTGTTGGAGAGTAAATCCACAACATTTACAATTTGAGTACAGTGACGTTTTGCTGGTAATTACATCAACTAGCATCATCACAGTGTAGTGTGTAGTGTGGTGTATTGTGTAGTGTATAGTGGTAATTACATCAACCAGCATCATTGGGCGATTTTCCAGAATAGTAAACCTCCTTGAGTGGGTGTGATATTCCACTTCACATTAACCTTTTAAGCCATATGAAGAAGAGAATAATATGATAATCATCGTGATCACCAACATAAGCCCATCACGACAGTTCTATTTGATGTAATGTATAATTCTCAAGCATATATATCCAACAATGCTGTACAATTATACATTATTATAATAATTTATATTTCTCTCTTATATAGCAAGAAGTACTGGTACAAGTGAGAACATAGCTTTGAATACGGATGAAGATAGTTTGAATGTAAGTAATTCCACCTCGCTAAGTCTCTGTGACCTGACCAAAATCACTCTTGTTATTGGTGTCACTGCTGAATGAGAACATCAGCAGACCGCGTGAGTCGCCAGGGTCATTTGCCCGTCCTGTATCGCGATGGTCAGAACGGGTCAGTGAAGCATTATGCGTGGCACCACGTGTAATTATATTCTGCAGCAACCGGTCCGTGTTGAATCTCCAACGAGGTCCCTCAGATCTTCGGATTGCCTTCTTTCTAAGGACTCCGAGGTCAAGGCTCTGATCCTGGGTGATCGGGCCTAGTGAGCGGGTGTGTGTGTGGTTGAGTGGGTGGATGGTTGAGTGACTGGGTGAGTGAGTGGGTCAGCAAGTGAGTGGTTGAGTGAGTGGGTGAGTGCGTGATTGATTGGGTTAGTTCGTGAGTGAATGGGTGTGTGGTTGAGTGAGTGAGTGGCTGAGTGGGTAAATCAGGATTTACCCACCTAATTCTGGCCATCTACCCTGCATGTTCTGTATGTTTCCTGTTTTCCAAACACGGTGTTGCATCGGGATTTATGGAGTAAATGCGCCACTTCATGTGTAGTGTTAATACTCACACGATTCTGGGGTCAAAACACCCACGGGATCCCAGGTTACTGTTATAGATGACGTCACAGACGAAGGGCAAGAAAATGCGGGGCTTGAGCGAGAGGGAACGCCCACGAGGGGAGCCGTGACATCACCGGATGAGGCGCGGCGATCGGTGGCGTCTTTCCGGTGGAGTTTGGAGGTGAGTGGTCCTCACGGGTGGAAAACAAAGAGGAGCTGGTGTCGTCTCAAAATTCGTCTGGTGGACTTATTCCACGTGGAATGTATTAGCATTGCCTACTTTTAAAAGGCGGTTAGCCTTCGTTGTTCATTCCTTTAATATCCAATTAAAAAACGTTTAGCTAAAAGGTACGGTTGTATTTTCGTGTATAATCAAAGTACACGTCATATCTTCACGCGAGCATCTTTCCTGTCACGGTGTGTTCAGTCATGATGGAGCTATGCCACGCAAGTGGCAGCTGATCACTTTGTGTGTTTGACCGGTGGTTCTCGAAACTGGTAAAAAAAAAACAGCCGGCCATGCGGTAGCTACAACTAGGCCTCGGAAAGGTAAGGTAAAAGTTAAAAGGTAAAAACAACGAGCCTATCTTTACCCTACCTTTTACCTTACCACAATACAATCACTCTACCCTACCTTTTACCCTTTATCAGGTAAGGTAAAAGGTAAAAAGCAACGAGCCTACCTTTACCCTACCTTTTACCCTTACCCCATACAAATGACCCGATTACAGGGTAATTACTGCGGTACTACTACACATGAAAAAGGTTTATAACGGTAAATGCTAGGGAGAGCGCTTTATTCATATAGAATACTCTCGATGATTACAATTTTACACGCTTTCTATTAACCCACTGTTTGTTGTTGTCGTTGTTGTCATTGTTGTTATTGTCGTTGTTGTAATTGTTGTATCAAATCTTGTAACTCAATTTTTACCCACTTCCTAATGTGGTATCGACTGCAAACTTGGTATACTTATGTCATACTGATCACAATACTATATTCTATCATTAAAAAAGATATTTTTAAACAATCTTTTTTACATGTTATGTTTCGGCTTGGGTCTAATTGTCCACGCTCAACTAACGTTGGCTGTAAATCACCACGGTCCCTTACGTTATGGCAAGCTTCGGGGCCACTTCCTGGAGTCGTGGAGTTCTGCCAGTACTAGTACATTTAATAAAGCGTGTTTTTAAGAAAGTTTGGTTTAATATTACTTATTAAATGGAGGCCACGGACTGCGCCACTGAGCTTTTAGCGGTAAACAAGGCACCGTATTTACCGGGTAATACTTCGCGCTACCTTTACCCTACCGGGTAATTCTTCCGAGCTACCTTTACCCTACCCTTTACCTTACCCCTTGGCATGTCGACACCTTTTACCTTTACCCTTTTACCCGGTAAAAAGGGTAAATTACCTTACCTTGCCGAGGCCTAGCTACAACACACAGCAGCAATGTAAGATCAACATTTACCAAAACGTTTGGAACCAAAAACTAATCCTTCAAATAACGTTTACATATGAACCTTATGGCGGGACCCTGGGGTCCCATAAGCCCCGGCTCTCTTATAAACTGCGTTGCGACGTAATTTTATGTCTGTTGAAGGCAAACTATACGGTAATCTATTCCTCTCGATGAGCTCTACATGATGCGCCAATTAAAGGTTAAGTTTTTTTATGACTACGGCAGTTTTGTAAACGACAGGCACTTGGTGAAGAACGAGATGATGGATTTCTAGTTGGTCGCGGCGTTTATGTGCGCGGTGGGACGGAGTCGCCAAAATACATTAATTAATTAATTACGATTTTTACTTCCGTATATTCGGGACTGCCATAAGGTTCATATGTTATGCACAATGACCGAGAATGGTGGAGGGGGCTGGGTGGGGGAGAGGCAGGGATGCCATGGAGACAGTTCCGGTAGGGGATGGGGCAGGCCAGAAGTGTAGGGTGGACGTGGACGAGAGAGGCGAGCAAGGAGGACAAGGAGGGTTACAAGGCTCGATAATGGAGGAGGACAGCGAGAGAGAGAGAGAGGTGGCTGTATCTTTTGTTACGTTATTGATGAAAGTTGATGTGTTGATACGGGCGGCCGGGCATCAATGGAGTATTTGAATCGAGTGAAAAGTCGGGCGACCGGCTGTGATCAAAATAAATGCTCACATGATGTTGCCGATGAGCAAGACGGGGCTACTACTGCATGTAGAATGCATGTTCATTATGAAGTGCCTTGATTGCAATTGAAAAGTTTATATTTGTTTGTTTGTTATCATTTACTCTCCCCCCCCTTTTCATATACTTGCAGCTGTTGAGAAATAATTCTCTGCGCAGTAGTGTCTCCAGTCATGATGAAGTGAATGTAACAGGGGCGGTTTCTTCATTAGGGCGATTGGGCGACGCACCACCAATGTCATTCAACCACAGAGTCACGCTAGCCGTCACTGTGCCTCTGGATATAGTCCAATCAGCGTCATGTCACGTTCTGTGCAGTACCGCCTCTTTTTGGGCGATTTCACTCCGGCTGAGAATCGCCCCTAGTGGCCCCATAGACTTACATTCAAAGATGTTTTTTTTCGAACGGCGGGCGCTCCAATACATTCTCTATGACTTCCGGAGGAGTCGCCCTAACGTGCTTACGTCATCATACGTAAGCACGTTTCATCCAACAATATAATTTGTTGCCACCTAGTGGAATCTTTAATAAAAGAAACTTGAGTGGATTCTATTAATAGTGAGTATAGAAACAAACAAGGAGATGTATTGTAAGAGTCACTTTATTTTTCATTAATATTAAAGAAGTGAAGTTGCCTTTACATGCTTAAGCTGTTAATGTATCCATTGCATGGGTGGACCTTATCCTTATCAATCATCCAGACATTTGCCCCCCCTGAGAGATTTTGCAGGAGCCGCCACTGGAATGTAAGTCATTTGTCACGTTGCTAAGTCTGTCCTACTCCCTTGTTGTTGTTGTGTTTTTCATTATGGCGGTAAGCGCGCAAGCCCCGACACAACGGGTCCATGGTTTTCTGGAGGAAGGTGGCGGGGGGAGGGGAGGAGGGGACTTTAGGTGCTTGAAGTGTTGTCTAGGTGCGGGGAAGGAATTCTCGGTGTCCACCCTTGAAGTTGTTTTCTGATGGTGGTGTAGAGTGGTTGCTGTTATATATATGGAGGGGGGGTGGAGAAATTGTTCAGCATTCTAGGGGGAGATCAGTTGTGGAGAGAGTGGAGATGTTTTCGTACCTGGGCATTCCATGGCTGTACCGGAGGAATTCCCATCTGGTAAAGGTAAAATGGGAGGCTGATTGATGCTCGGGTGCAGTCGAGGGGTGGCTCCTTATTGGTCAGCCGTGTTGTGCGAGATGATGATGATCTGGCGATTGCTGCTCACTCACTTGACGTGCCTTTACTTTTACAGAGCGCAGAGGATTTCATCAGTAAAATTATCGCACAAGGCAAAAAAGGCAACTGGAAGGACATCGAGAGGGAGTTGCCAGAGTTGCGAGAGTGGATCGGCAAAACTCCCTCCCTTTTCCTGCACGAGCTGAAGAGGGGGAATGTGGTTACGGAAGAGGAGTATTGGAGGGCGTTTACAATTCCCGACGCCGCCATGCGCGCGGACTCAATCCTGTTTCTCGTTATGATACGAGGAGAAGGCAAACGCCAAAGCTGCTGCAGATACTCGAACAACAGCGGAGCAGCGAACGGCATTTCCTGGACATGCTGAAGACGAGCCGTGCGTACACTTTACACACTCGTCAGCGTTGCAATCCATGAAACGGAGCCTTTTTTTTCTTTCCGGCCAGAGGACTTCATAATAATACGTTTTAATAAAGCTACATTTACACGAATTATGTCTCCACAGCACTTTACAAATCCTATTATATATATCAATTACCGATCATATGAACTACCTTAGAAAGTTAGATAATAGTAATAAAATACATAAATGTTACCAAAATTAAAGAGACACAAACAACAACGACAAAAAAGTAATCACAACAGAGAAATAAGTCCACTAAGTCTCAGCATCGCAGTCCCACAGTCCAAACGTCTCACTCAGGCAGGAAAACCTTTAAAGGCGGGGCAATGGTGAAGTGGCCAAAAATAGTTGACTAATTTAGGCCGATCTCAGTGGACACTGGATACATATCATACTTATCACCTTTACATCATCATCAGCCAAGGTCAATCCACTGTTGGATGAAGACCTCCCCAAGCCTCCAATACTTCTCACGACCCTGCTATGCAACGATCCACTTAGCACTCGCTCGCGAGCTGATTTAATCGCCCGCAGTAGCTCCATGCGTATATAAACATACATCCGCAATTCGATGTAGCTTCGGGAAATGCAATAGTTTGAATACATTTATGAAAAAGTAAGCGTAGTATTCCTCAATTGCAGTGGCGGCTCCTGCAAAATCTCTCAGGGGGGCAAATGTCTGGATGATTGATAAGGATAAGGTCCACCCATGCAATGGATAAATTAACAGCTTAAGCATGTAAAGGCAACTTCACTTCTTTAATATTAATGAAAAATAAAGTGACTCTTACAATACATCTTGTTTGTTTCTATACTCACTATTAAAACAAACCACTCAAGTTTATTTTATTAAAGATTCCACTAGATTTTGATTTAAAACTTTCGTGACTGCAGGGATTCATATTCTTGGTTCTTTCGGTAAAGTCACGTAGAAGGAAAGTAATAAAATAATAAAAATCAACATAATAAAATTATTCTCACGACGTTTCGGCCACAACGCAAGCAGCCGTCCTCAGGTGAAAACCAGGTCCGTCGAGGCGACAGAGTCTGAATGAAACAGCACACAAGCTTGGAGCATATATATAAGCTGGGCGCCTTGACAAAGGAATTTGCATATCAAGAGGAATTTAGCATATTTATGGGAAATGCAGGAATGTGATTAGTACTGCATATGCATGTGCATTATGCAGGATTAACAGCATCAAAGGGAGCTGCAGTTGCTGCTGCTGCTGCAGTTTCTGCTGCTGCTGCAGTTTCTGCTGCTGCTGCAGTTTCTGCTGCTGCTGCAGTTGCTGCTGCTGCTGCAGTTGCTGCCTTATCCATTTTAATATAACACTATGTATTATTCTACCCACCCTAATGTTTATCACACTGCTATATATTTACTATACAATTACGACACCATACATTACTCTGCACACTGCACCATGCCAGTGAGTGGAACGTTGTGGCCGAAACGTCGTGAGAATAACTTGCGTTGTGGCCGAAACGTCGTGAGAATAATTTTATTATGTTTTATTTTTATTATTTTATTACTTCCCTTCTACGTGACTTTACCGAAAGAACCAAGAAGAAGATTCCACTAGGTGGCGATAAATTATATTGTTGGATGAAACGTGCTTACGTATGATGACGTTAGCACGTATGATGACGTAAGCACGTTAGGGCTTGCCCTCCCGGAAGCCATAGAGAATGCATTGGAGCGCCCCCGTTCGAAAAAAAACATCTTTGAATGTAAGTCAATGGGGCCACTCGGGGCGATTCTCAGCCGGAGTGAAATCGCCCAAAAGAGGCGGTACTCCACAGAACGTGACATGACGCTGATTGGACTATATCCAGAGGCACAGTGACGGCTAGCGTGACTCTGTGGTTGAATGACATTGGTGGTGCGTCGCCCAATCGCCCTAATGAAGAAACCGCCCCTGCTCAATTGTCTGATTGCATTCCGGGGAGCCTCGGAATCAATGTTTGAACAACACGGCATGGCACCACGTGCTCCGATGTTGCCGCAGTGTAAAGGTTTGGTACACGAGGAGGCAATAACGCTGGCTACAGCATAATGAGTGGTCACCGGGAGTAGAGTAAAGTAAACTAAAACAATTTTTTAAACTAAGCTATTTAATTTTACTGGATGAAGCCCTCTGAGCTGCTATGTAGTAGTTCTTTTTCAGAAGCGACCTGGCCATCACAAATGATAGATCAACCAAGTAGCTGATATCATCAGCATGTGGAAATTTATCGCAGTCTAATGCTCTAAATGCGTAATATTGATTTTAAATGTGGAGAAAATCCACAGGGAGAGAGAGGCATAAACAGACTACAAATATAAATTAGGAGTCAGGGTCAGGATTAAACACGCGACCTCATGCATACCAGGCGAGGTAGTTAACATCTCATAGCCACTGTGGTATTTGTAACCAGCTGGGAAGGGAGGGCAAAATATCATCAAGAAGGGGGCTCTGAAGCTGCTTCTAGTCGAGATCCTTCCACCAGCAGTAGCATGGGCAAGACATTTCAGGTGCAGCTTTGCCTCTCATGGCGACCACTTAATCATGGCTGACGATAATGAGCGAAAAACTGAGTCTTGATTGTGGATATTTACACGATGATTTGCTTATCTTGCAGATGTGTGCTCACCCACTCTGAACCCCAACTCGGCACATCGACAGCTTCAAATTTCTGCCGATCTCAGCACAGCGACGTGGAACCAGGAAGAGCAGCCTTACTCTGATCACGCAGAGAGGTTTGAGTCGTGGCCAATAGTCCTCTGCTTCGAGACCTTCTCGTCGGGTGACCACTACTGGGAAGTTGACGTAAGAGCCTCTAAAAAATGGTCTATAGGCGTTGCACGTGGGTCGATTCCTCGGAAATGTCAAGAAAAGTCTGGCAGGCTTGGTTGGAATGAGCAGTCTTGGGCATTCGTTAAATGGGATTCAAATTACTCTGCAAGACATGGCGACCAACGCAAAGCTTATCCAGAAATTAAGCATTTGCAGAGAGTCGGCGTTCGCTTGGAATTCAACGCAGGAAAGCTTTCGTTTTACAACGCCAGCACCATGAAGCTGTTGCACTCATTTGACGACATTCCAAGTGAGCCGCTCTGTCCGGCTATGCAAGTGAAGTCGGGCTCAGTCGCGATTTACGAAGGTGAGTACAAGGGCGTGTCACGCACAGGGAATCCTTGGCACTTACTTGGAGTGTATTCATACACAGAAGGAAAAACACGGTTCAGAACGCAAACACAGCGGTGGTTCCCGAAGCTCTGCGGCAGTGTTCAATTCACCGCCCAGAAGCGAACAAGGCAGATTGTCTCAATTTTATACAAACAAACAACAACATCCAAATTTCGTAAATTTCGTATCGAGGCTTTATTTTCGCATTTTTTTCTTTTTCAAATTAATAAAAAAAAATCGTGAGCACAGATGCCGAATGATGAAAACGGATATTAAGCAAAAAAACAAAAAGTACATAATGGGATAGAGGAGGTGGCTGTTATAAATTATACTGGGAGATATAAAGAGAATGTATAAAGCAAAGAGTTGCTGTGGACACATTGATGGCTGTTGGTGACAGAGACGGAGTGAGATCAGTTAACGTGCAGAACTATATTGCGAGAGTGAAATTGATTGTCAGCGCAGGGCCATAAATGGTAGTCGCTTGGGGAGACCTCCCAGCAATGACTTAAAATTAACGTATTATAATACTCGTGATGAAGGCATTAAACAACTGCAAAGTGAGAACTCTCATTTGTTTTTTGAATTCTTACAATATTTTAACAGCTCAATCATTGACGAACCTGAATGTGGATGAGAGCAGAGAAGACATTCAGATTTGTGATCACTTTGCAAACAATGGAGGTCATTGCACAACAAACACCAATGCAGAGAAGGATGACAGCGAAGATACATTACTGACAACGAGGACAGAGGAACCTCCGGTTGTACGAGAGTTGATCGGAAGGATCCCTGCAATGCTACACCACGAGTTGCGTGTCCAGTGTCTCATCACGCAATCGGAGCTCTTAAAGGTCTATTCAATGCCCCTCGCGTCAGAACGAGCTGACTTCATCATAAGCCGCCTCGATCGTAAGCAAAAAAATTATTCACGACTCCAAGGAATTCTGCGTCAACATCGTGAAAAGCAAGAGGCATTCCTGAAAATGCGGAGCGAGTCGAGTACGTGATATGCTGTACACGCCACACAACGTGCATTGCTGAGTTTATTATTGCATCATCTTTGTCACTCATCTTTAATGCTGATGTACGATGAGGAAAGTTATCCGTATGAGATATGAACCCTTAATGCAGTGCGATAAGTCATCATTTAAAGCGGTAGATGTGTTGCTGAAAACCCCACGTTAAATGCATTTATGCATTGTGGCAGTAAACTGGAGTAGTGGAGAAAACCCACGAGTATCAGAATCTTTATCGTGGATGAGGACTCCGATGAGCTATGAAGCTCTTGTTCACAGATGTTCAGTAGGGACACGGAGTCAGCCAGTTACAGCAACACCACATAATAAGTAAGAAGCTGGTAACGCGTAATCCCTATAGATGGATTATATATGAAGATGAATCCACTTGCTGTATTGCCATACCCTGGCATGGCAGCAGGTGGCGACGTCATCACCCTTGCGTCGGGAGATTCACGAATTTGTGTGGTCCACCAACCCTCGCCTCCAAAGTGCTGGATTACTGGTAACGGCCACAACACCAGAGACAGGAGTTGCAGCAACTACACCGACGTGCTTCGTTTGATCGCACCAGATGTCTTTCTGTGAATCCGTCAGGGATTCCGTCTGCGATAACGTCTGTAGCTCCATTTGTGATTCCGTCTGTCAGTTTCGTGGACAGTTTACTGAGAGTGAAATTGCGTCAGTCGGTTGATACATTGGGCTCTAAATGATTTGCATTTCATAGTTAGGGCAGGAACCAAGGGCAGTAACGTAGGAACCCCTGAGAAAGACTACATCAGCTGTGTAAAGTGCAGCCCTGCACACTATAATTGCCATCAGATGTTTGTACTTCTAACTGACATTGCAACGTGTAAAGTGTATTTCTCAAAAGTAAACAATGTTCACTTAACACAATATGTGCATTATTATCGTTTACAGGCACTTGCTCGCCGATTCTGAACCCAAACACGGCACATCGGAACCTCCAGATTTCTGCCGACTTTAAAACCGTCAGGACCTCCACACACACCCAACATTACCCTGACAACTCAGAAAGGTTTGACCACTACCAAGTGGTCATTTGCTCTGACAAATTCTCGTCGGGTCGCCACTACTGGGAGGTGGACGTGAGAGGTTGTGAGAAATTCGTCATCGGTGTCACGTATGACGCGATACCACGGAAAGGTGATGACAAATCCCGTAAAATTGGGTTCAATGAAGTTTCGTGGAGCATTAAGAAATGGGACAACGACTACACGGCGGTGCATAACGAGACGGAAACAAAACTGTCGGTGCGAGATGCTCCCAAAAGAGTCGGGGTTCACCTGGACTGGGAGGCGGGCGTCCTGTCATTCTACAGCGCCGACTCCATGTCGCTGCTGCATCGATTTCACGGACGTTTTGATCGAGAGCTGCACCCTGCAATGACCGTGCTGGGTGAAAGCCTCTCAATATGCCCGTTGCCATACTCAGACGCTCGTCATTAGAGATGAGAGGCTCCTGTTCGAGGTTTGGAAAATGTGCGGTTGGTAAAGTTATAGGGAGCTATCGGTTGTCGGGGGTTCGGGAAACCACGGGTGTGGGTAAACTCATCATAGCTTAACTAATGTGCCTGTTTATTAACTAAACTATGTTACATTATGAAAAAAATTAAAATAAATGAGATTAACTTTACATACCCTTTATTATTAACGATGATTGGAATTAAAATGATTAACGACGATGACGATGAGATGATGGGGGGAGGGCCGGTTAGAAGGAGGAGGGGCTCAGTCCAGCCACGTCCTCTTCCTCCAGACCACAGACGCAACACCCTCTCGCGGCACGCTTGGGTCCATGAATCGGGGCAAAAATAATGTGCACCATGGAGTACTGTACAACAAAACAGACGGTCAGCTGATCAGCTGAGCAGCGCCATGGCTCCGCGGAATTTGTATAAAATTTTGCGGTTCGCAGAGCTTAGAAAACATTGATGTTAGATTTTTACGTATTTTTTATATTAATCTGTTTATGTTGTCGATCATACTGCGATGATAAGTCGCCGTCTAAAATGTATTTTCATTCCCAATGTGCCTCGGTTTTTCCTGGCCGTGATCGTCCTCTTGGGCACAGTGAGGGTGGTCAACAACAATAATTGACAAAGTAACAACCGATAGTTGTCCGGCGTGATCTTCTTGCTCTCCACGCCTGGACACAAGGAATCCAGGAGGAGACTCCGTTCACACGCGGCGGGTTTATTGAAACGGCCTCTCCAGCACACGGCTATGTCGGACCATCTGAAACGACCAAATCTGCTGTCAACTTCACGCCCCCACGCCTCACTGATCAAATCCCTGCGCCACGCCGAGCCGATTAAAAAATCAGTGAAGTAACATGCACACTGGAATCGATCACACGTTAAGTCTCTCCATCATACTGGTCATCACCTAAGCACTTTGTCAAAATATGTTCAAAATGAAGAGATTCTCCTTATAATACTAAAGCGCGAACATATGCACGATTTAAGTACATAACTACAGGTTACACTCATACATCAACGTTATGCTAATGTATGATTTTATCATATCAGCGATTCAGTGTATATACGATATTCCAATGTCCTACTTTGTCTATAACTTGATTCTGTGAGTGTCAGATTTTGTATTAAACGCCATACAGTGAGTGCATACAAAACCATTGCATTCCGATTGCGTACATCATCTTAACTTTGACTGGGAGTGAGCAGCTCCAACATGGGACAATTTTTTTTGCCAGTATTAAAGTATGAAAAATAACGAGATTTCAACCCTTTCTGGCAATAATACAGTCGTGTTAAGATGCTCAAACATCAAATAGAAACCTTCTGCAAGGAACCGTGTCACTGCGTTAACCACACACAAGATACTTAGAGTGAACATGCAAATATTCTGCTTGCCTTTTAGCGTTCTCTGGCCTGGTGTAACGGGTTCCGGAGACACTTGTAGAGGTAACTTCTTTATTACAATACAACACTCCAACAGTCCTGATACTCTGTTACAGCCTAGGTACACAGCCTCGCTATACAGCCTAGATACTCTACTCTGGCTACGCTCCGGAACTCGCCCTCACAAGGTCGTAGAGTCGGGAGTTCCAGAGTCCCAGCGCTGGCTCTCACAGCGTCCCAGGGTCTTCAGATGGCTGGTCGTGGGTCTTGGGTCTTGAGTTACAACTGGGCCCTGATCGTCCAGGGAGCTCTCCTTTTATGCCTGGTGTAACGAGGGGTGGGGCCGTGTGCGCCACCAGACATCCCAGAGAGCACACACAGCCCCCCCCCCCCCGTTGGCGGCGCCCAGAGGCTTAAGCGTCTGGACCCGCCCGGGAACCCAGAGCCCCCAGCAGCCCCTCCCTTCTTATGTCACTACACTGGCACTAGTGAGACTGGGCCCTAAAGAAGTCTGCTGTCTCTGGGGTAGACCAAACAGTCTCAAACAGAATACCATATATTATTATCAGAACATGTTTTGTTTGCATGTTCACCACACGTTCTGCGTGTGGTTAATGCAGACACGATTAATTGAAAGAGGTTTATATTTGGTGTTTGAACATCTTAACACCTGCCAGAAAGGGTAAAACCTATTCTTATTTTTTCATCCTTTGACTGTGAGTGCCCGATCTGATATTGAACTTCATTCAGTGATTCCCACCCACATTTGGTTGGCAGCAAGCACCCAGGGACAACTGCAGACTGTCAGAAGCCTCTCGCTCCAGAGAGAAGGGGGGGGGGGTTGGTACAGACCGGTAACCAGGAAACTCTGGAATGGGTTTGTGCGGCACGACATCGCTCGGCAGAGTTGGACACAAATCTGGTTAGCCCCAAAATACGGTCCAGGAGCTCCCTCACTTAACTCATCCAGTTGCAAACGACCGAACTTGAGAGGCATTCACCCCAGGCCAATGTGCAACCAAGTTACTTTCAAAAGTTAGGCCAGGGCTTCCGTTTGCAAAAAATTGCTTCGTAAAAGATGATGGGTTCGGGAGGCGGAAGGGGTTTGAACCAATCGTAAGGGAAATATTTGCAATAGAAAAAAAATCCGGAAACGGAGTTTAGCCCGGAGGAGATGGAAAGTTATTTGAAGGGGGCTCCAAAGAGCATGAAATGAGGTAGAGCACGAGGAGTGTGGGGGCGACACTTGAGGGAAGAGTCGACTATACGGAGTGAAGAACCAAGTGCCGGGCCGAGTGCAGGTCACTCTGTGTTTTCAATAAAGAGGCACCGAGTTCCCAGTCGTCGGTGTCACTTTACACGGACCAATGAATCGTGGGCGAAATGTATGAAGGTGTCACCGGACTGCCGGCACAACGCAAATCTATCACCCACGCTGCCCAGACATGAGAAACTTTACCGTGATGTCACGATGTTTTTTGGGTTTTCAATAAAAAATGAGGTACCTACCTTGGGCCCGTCAACAGATAGAGGAGACACCGCGATTCCCTTCCAGTCGTGGATTCATTTCGATCCAGCGCAGCCACAGCCAACTCCTCCATATATGGGCATTCAATTAACTGAGATAACCAACGACTATCTCGTAGCGCAATATCTAGCGGAGATGGCAGCGACGACGGCAAGACGACAGTGACGACGAGATGAGTCCATTCCCAGAACCAGCAGCCTCGAGCCCCTGTTCTCGGCTACTTTATACTACCAACGTGACCTGGCTCTGCCCTGATCGCACCTCCCTTCTCTCGAACCCGCTAGCAGGTTCCAGGGCCTCTAGATGGGTCCTCCGTGACCCTTGTCCTAGTTCTTCCGCTCTGCCAACACGCACCGTGCTCACGCCCTCAATTGGCGTGTGCGCTGTCTGTCCACCACATTGCGCTGCTGTCCACCAGTCGGCGCTATTACTCTACGTATGTACGCTGAACTAATTTTGGCACCGTACGTAGCCAACCATGGCTAATTGGTCGGTGCGGGAGGAAGGACAACAACACTGAACACAAACACGCTAAATAGGTTTATCATTGATCTTCTTTAAAAAAAAATTAAATAGCCTTTTCTCAAATATTTTTTAAAGAGAATGGAGACACCCAACTGGAGTTGCCTAAAATTTCTGACCGTGTCACTGTTGTGGTAGAGTATGACAACAACAAACACAACTCTACGAGTTGAGATTTCAGAATGTTTTCTACAGACAGACAAACAGGCAGAGAGACAGGCAGACAAACAGGCAGATGGACAAACACGGAGGCGTGGAGTTGATTCACAACAACAACAAAAAGCAGACGTGATGGGTAACTTCACTTCACATATTATGGCTGCGACAAAGATCTCACGTGTCGCCTTATACAGACTGGTAGGGTGCTGTGAGCGAGCAACACATACGCAACGACAGACACAGATACACAAAGACACAAAAACACGCAGATACACACAGACACAAAGACCAACATACCCCGTGTAGCCTTTAACAGACTTGTAGGGGGCAAGTGCTGTTAGGAGCGAGTCGCAGCACCTATGCTGGCTACCGCCACTGTGGGACGCACGCGGGGTTGGGTGACCACTAGGTTTGGAGAAAATATCTAGATTTGGAGAAAATATCTAACTGCGATTTTTCTGACATGTTGCGATTGCGATTTGATTTGCGATAAAAACAAATTTAAGTCAAGCTTCAGTTTAATATTGACTGTGTAATAGATTTAAAACGTGTGATGGAGCATTACCACATGGTAACATGAAAATATGAACTGCTCTATATATTCTAATGCAAGGATGAGAACTTAAAAGATAATAATTGCTTCCAACACGTATTTATTAAAATGTTTTAATTGAAATAGAACCATTAAACATAGAACAATTGTTAAGCTAAATACATACAATTATAATTTAAAAAATTATAATAAGAAAGTAATAGGACTTTTCTAATCGCAGAAAAATCGCAGCCTTTGAAATATGGTAATCGCATTGTTTCAAATTGCGATTTCGATTTGAAATCGATTAATCGTTGAGCCCTAGTGACCACAGCCACCACGCCCGGCCGCAATTGCCTCCCCAGCGGCGATGTTTACCACACACCACCGCACCGGATACTCATTTTGAGGCTGAGTCGACCTAAGGAGGGGAGGAGGTTCACTCGGAACGGGTCAGATAATCGCTGTCACTGGTCGTGGTGGACGTGAACGGCAATCGAACTCGGGTTCCCGGGTTGTAACGAAGTGCGTTAACTGCTACTCCACCGCCCCCTCAATTCCACACACATGCAGGCACACACAGAGACACACAGACACACACACACAGCCACACAGCCACAGACAACAACAACCGCCATTCGCCACTACGTGACGGTGATGTCACCACGACGCTTGTGCCAGGCTAGGTGCACGCCAAGGCCACGTGAAGTGTCAAACGCCCGCTAGCAGGAGGAGGTCACGGGGCAGACCCAGCAGGTGCCACGGGTCGACTGACTGAGATGACTGACCGATGCACCACCTGTGCCCCCTACTGTGCCAACTTGCTGCGTTTAATCACCCGGCGCTCCGCTCATTGTTGTGAGCGTCGCTCCTTGCCCTCTGCTGGAGTTTCTGGAGGGCGACTGCCTCCAAATTCCCCAGTCGCTTCCTCAACGTGCACTTAGCCTGGCACTACCTATTGGCGTTCTTCACGAGCCTCCTCCACAGAGGGCGCTCTTGACACCGCTTGTAACCGGTAACCCGGGACAGGTGACTATAAACAATCTACTAGCAGAAGTACCCGGCGTTGCCCGGGTGAAAAATATATTTCTTAATAACCTTACATATATACACAGATGGGCTGCTACCCCTGCCCCCCCCCAGCCACGATCTCCTCGGCCGCTGTGCAGTAATATGTACGGCCTATAGTGTGGTGGGTGTCGAGGCCTAGTAGCGTGCAGAGCCTCCGGCCTCGCCTAAATTGCCCACCCGGCTGAGGCTGGGTACCGGGGCCGTTACCCCCCCCCCCCCCCGCGCTACAATAATACTGTGTAATCGCTATAATTTTATTATCTACCGACCCTATAATAGTAATTGCACACATTGGGTGGCGGGGAGTGAAGAGGACGTGAAACTTTGATGAATTTACCTCAGAGCCGCGTGGTGGTGTCGAGGCCTAGTACCGTTCAGAGCCTCCGGCCTCGCCTAAATTGCCCACCCGGCTGAGGCTGGGTACGGGTGCCGTTNCCCCCCCCCCCCCCGCGCTACAATAATACTGTCTAATCGCTATAATTTTATAATCTACCGACCCTATAATAGTAATTGCACACATTGTGGTGGGGGGGGGGAGTGAAGAGGACGTGAAACTTTGATGAATTTACCTCAGAGTCGCGTGTTAATGCGTGCGCATATTTTTAACGGGAATTAAAAATGGCGTCCACCCGCGGCGAATGCGTCGCTACCCGTTGCCAGGGCAACCGCCGGACCAATCGTGTCTCGCAAATCCCTGACATTTCGTCCAATGAAACTGCATATGGTCCGATACACAGACACACACACAGACAGACAGATTTGCGATTTATATATATAGATAATATTATTTGGTTCTTTCGGTAAAGTCATGTAGATCGAAAAAGAAAAGTGATTTAAAAATACGGTCTACGTTTGTGTTTTTTAAATTTCTATCTACGTGACTTTAACGGAAAAAAAAGAATATGAATTCCTGCAGTCACGAAAGTTTTAAGTCAAAATGTAATCTATAAACTAATTACTAGCTATTATTATGTTACCAGGTAAGAACCTGCTGTGCTACGTCATCATCATCATCGTCGTCGCGGAACAGCGGCAGACAAAGACTCTGGACGCGTGGTGACGTTGATTGTAAATGTGGAGGGGGAAACCGGAAGGACCCGGAGAAAAATTCCACGCGATCACTGGGAGAGAGAGAAACGCAGACTCCGCATATACAGCAGCAGGCATCGTCAGGTTGGGATCGAAGCCACGACCTGTATACCAGCCGAGGGAGTTAACATCTCACCAACGTGATGGTGATGATGAGAGAGGGAGACACACACACAGACTTCACATTGACAACAGGCATCGTCAGGGTCGAACCCACAACCTCTTGTATACCAGGCGAGGTAGTCAACATCTCCTAGCCACCGTGATGATGGTGATGATNAGAGAGAGAGAGAGAAAGACGAAGACTACAACTATACAGCAGCAGGCATCGTCATGGTCAGGATGGAACGCACGACCTCCTGTGTACCAGGCGAGGTAGTCAATATCTCGTTACAACAGCCCTGCACGAGAGGGAGTATCGAGATAGGCCCTCCAGTTCAGGGCATTTTTGGGTCTCCTCTTCAACGCTGCGCCAACAACGTTGTAAGAGGCGGGGTAGCCAAAGCCTCACACCAACTTGAAGGGGCGCGAACCTGGAATGCAACGTGACAGGTTTTACAACACTGCCGTGCCAAAAAACACCGTGCGCTCTCTCTCTCTCTCAGGTGTTTATGTGACTACGCATCGCCTCTATCGCTGCTCTCTGTTGTAAAGGTCTCAGACGAAGGGGATGACTTAACCACTTCGGTCGTTCTTTCATCTCTCTATCTCTCTCTCTCTCTTCAGTCGGAGCTGCTTAAGCGACCTCACGGGGAGTGTCCCAGAGCGGTTTGGCGCGACCGACAGCGAAGAAGCCGCAGCGCAGATGAAGGAAAATCACCGACGGCGGACGGGCGGACGGACGGACGTAAAAAATGAATCTTCCATCGTGTTTCATCGCCGTTCAATCGTTCGCGACGCTGGTGAGTGAACATACGCACGGCGCCTTCGCAAACTGGAGGACTCCTGGTGCGGTGTGGGTCTGTTGTTGTATTGGTGTGGTCTGGGAATGTTGTTGTTGTCTTGGTGTCGTCTGGGAATGTTGTTGTTGTCTTAGTGTGGTCTGTGACTGTTGTTGTTGTTGTCTTGGTGTGGTCTGTGACTGTTGTTGTTGTTGTCTTGGTGTGGTCTGGGAATGTTGTTGTTGTTGTCTTGGTGTGGTCTGGGACTGTTGGTGTTGTCTTGGTGTGGTCTGGGACTGTTGTTGTTGTTGTCTTGGTGTGGTCTGGGACTGTTGTTGTTGTTGTCTTGGTGTGATCTGGGAATGTTGTTGTTGTTGTCTTGGTGTGGTCTGGGACTGTTGGTGTTGTCTTGGTGTGATCTGGGAATGTTGTTGTTGTTGTCTTGGTGTGGTCTGCGACTGTTGTTGTTGTTGTCTTGGTGTGGTTTGTGATTGTTGTTGTCTTGGTGTGGTCTGGGACTGTTGTTGTTGTTGTCTTGGTGTGGTCTGGGATTGTTGTTGTTGTTGCCTTGCCTCAAGTTTGCATTTAGCGTTGATAAAGCGCCACTAATGTATATCCATTTGACTCTCGCTTCTTCACGCGAATTTTCCCCAGATGTCTGTCAAAAAAATACTAATTCAGGGTTATGTTTAAGTTTTCTGCCGCGGCAGATTTTTCGACGATTATAACTCACCAATTGAATGATCGGATAAATCGCTCACATTGCCGCACATCTGATGACGATTTCAATGATTATCACTGCGCGTGCTCAGTGATAACATAACTTTCCTGACACCCGCGTAGCAGAAGTTTCAGGCCACTGAGTAGATGACAGCAGAGAGAGAAAAACAAGTTTTCGTTTCGTCTATTTGCCTCCTATATGTCACTATCTACCTCTGTTTGTCTACATGTATCTCTTTGAGTCTCTTTATATGTCTGTGGGTCTCTATGTGCCTCTATGGGTGCCTATGTGGCTCTGTGGATCTCCATGTATCTTATGGATCTCTATGTATCACTGTGGCTAGGAGATGTTAACTACCTCGCCTGGTATGTAGGCGGTCGTGGGTTCGATCCCGGCCCTGTCGCCTGCTGTATATTTGGAGTCTACGTCTCTCTCTCTGTGGTTGTGTGGATTTTGTTTCCAGGTCCTCCGGTTTTCCCCTCCACCTTTAGAATTAAAGTCACAACACGTTTAAAGTATTTGGCTGATGCTGTTAATTTAAACGTGGTGATGACGATGATCATGACGATATCAGCCACTTGGTTGAGCTGCTATCATTGGGTGTGGTAGCCAGGGGTCGCTTCTGAACAAACTTAGCTCAGTGGTGGGGCCTTATATCTGGTTAAACAAATACACATTTCAGTTTAGTTTATGAGTCTCTAAGTATCTCTATGTGTATCTATGGATCTCTCTACAGATTCACCACTTCCTTATTTAACGTTGTGCATTTTTGTCCTCATCTTTTATCTTTGGAATTTGAAATGGACGCAGTTTTAGTTTAAATGGCGTATTAAATTATGTATTTTGAGAACGTGTTGACGGACGCATGCTCAGAGTGTATTTTTCCCGGTTCCTGTTGTGTGTAGATACTTTCCTCTGAAAGTGCGACGATCAGCATCGGGCTACAAGAGGTAAGGTGCAAACAAATTTGTGTGGCTACCAGGAATATTGTAGGGCTCATCCATTGCTCCCCAGCATCTTGAAGCCATGGGTTGGCTGACTGAGATGACTGGTAGATGCACCACCAGCTGTACCCCGACTGTGCCAACTCGCAGCAATTATACGCCCGCCGCTCCATTCGTTGTTGTGAGCGTCGCTCCGTTATAGCTCACACTTAAACACACACACAGACATATACCACCTTCAAAAGCAAAGAATCCCACATTTTAGGCTGAGTCGACCTAGGGGTGGCCCAGAACCGGTCAGATAATCGCTGTTTATGGTCTTGACTGTGTGCTGGAATCGAACTCTGGTTGCCAGGTTGGTAACACGTGGCACACAAAGGCAAAGAACCCCATGTAGCACTAGCAGACCGCAGGGGCTGTTAGCGAGTAGTAGCACCTAGGAAGGCTACCGGCACTGCGGCACACACAGAGGGGGGTGGCCAGCCGCACCACCCCGCCCGGCCGCCTTTGGGTCGGCCTTGGGGAACCCCTCAGCACCCGGGTTGCAGATCCTCGTCCTGTAACTAGATGACAGAACGGATAACGTGAAGCGGAGAGGACGGAGTGTGGCTAGGAGGTCTGCGGTTTGTCCCCACCCAAAGCGGCCACTGTTGGCAGATTAATTCACAGTGGGTGAGGACGCTGAGCATTGGGCATCCCGGTGGTGGCTAGAGAGATCGTCGGTTCGATCGTGACCCTGATGACGCCTGCTGCTGCTGCATATTTGGAATCTGAGTCTTTATTTCATCATCATCACGGTGGCTAGGAGATGTTAACTACCTTCCTGGGTTTGCAGGAGGGCATGTGTTCAATCCCGACCCTGACATCACGGTGGCTAGGAGATGTTAACTACCTCGCCGGGTATGGACAATGTTGTGGGTTCGATCCGAGACCCTGATGCCTTGCTACTGTATATTTGGAATCCACGTCTCTCTCCCTGGTCGCGTCGAGTTTTGTACAGGGTCCTCCAGTTTATCCCTCCCACATTTAGAATCAACATCACCACGCGTTCAGAGTATTTGTTTATATAGATTTCTCAGTGACGATGATATCAGCCTCTTGGCTGATCTGCTATCATTTGTGATGGCCAGGGTCACTTCTTAAAAAGAGCTACACAGCTCGGTGGGGCCTTACACCCGGTACGTAAAATAGTTTAGTTTATGGGTCTCTATGGATTTCTGTGTGTCTCTTTGTATCTCTGTGTCGCTGTGGGTCTCTATGGGTCTCTATGCACATCTGTGTGTCTCTACTCATTTATATGCGTTTAGAGTATTGAGCTGCTGATATAAATGTCAACACATTGATGATGACATCAGCCACTTGGTTAAGCTGCTATAATTTGTGATGTTCAGGGTCGCTTCTGAACAAAACACAGCCACTACACAGAGCAGCTCAGTGGGGCCTCGTTACACCTGGTAACATAAATTACTTTGGTTGTTAAATTTTCCGCGTCTTGAATGTTTTTTTTCACTCAGGTTAACAAAGGCGGATGTGATGCAACAACGCACTACTTGTCAACACGTGGCATCTGTTGCGAGCTCTGCCAAGCAGGTAACGCCCAGAGAGTGAAAGGCCTGACACAAATACCACCATCAAAAGGTTTTAATGTAGGTCAGATTAACTTTTTTCACACCGCACATAGCCAACAGTGACTAGTGCAGTGTTGGAGCCAGTCTACTGACTATAGCAGTATCTACTAACTTTATAGTAGTTTATACTGACTATTGTAGTATCTACAGACTCTACATTATAATCTACCGTCTCTACAGTAGACTCTACAGTAGACTCTACAGTACTATCTACTGACTCTATAGTAGTATCTACCGACTCTATAGTAGTATCTACCGACTTTACAGTAGTATCTACAGACTCTACAGTAGTATCTACTGACTCAACAATAGTATATACTGCCTCTACAGTAGTATCTGCCGACTCTACAGTGATATCTACTGACTCTACAGTAAGATCTACTGACTCTACAGTAGCATTTATTGACACTACAGTAGCATCTACTGACACTACAGTAGTATCTACTGACTCTACAGTAGTAAATACTGACACTACAGTAGTATCTACTGACACTACAATATAATCTACTGACTCTACAGTAGTATCTACAGATTCTACAGTAGTATCTACTGACTCTACAGTAGTATTTGATGACTCTACAGTAGTATCTACAGACTCTACAGTAGTATCCACTGACTCTACAGTAGTATCTGATGACACTACAGTAGTATCTACAGACACTACAGTGGTATCTACTGACTCTACAGTAGTATCTACTGACTCTACAGTAGTAACTACTGACTCTACAGTAGTACCTACTGACACTACAGTAGTCTCTGACACTACAGTAGTCTCTACTAACTCTATAGTAGCTGACAATAAAGCCAACACTGGTATAAACATGGGCATTTTCGTTCTTTTCTATCATGTGTATCAACAGGTGCTTGTACATATACATGTACACGTACACTTGCACCCCGTACTCTCTTTTAGCCCCAGACCCCTCCTCTTCCAATACGTTAGCATTTGCAACAATAGTTACTTGCACACAAACATGTCCACGTCGCCGACGCCTACGTAGCACTTTGTGCCTTCTTTTAGCCCCTCCCGATACGTTCTATGCAGCACTTCGGCCTTCTTTTAGCCCCGCCCCCTCCCTCCCGATACGTTCCATTCATTGGCTACCACATTCTGATAAGCCCCCTCCTCTCCTCCCCCCAAATTGAATTTAAGGGCTTGCATCTTGAATCCTTGTCTCACTTGATGCAGCAAATCTGGCTGTGACGGTCCACCTGATGACGGAGACTTGTGTTGCCTCCGAAACGTCGTGATTTTATTGTTTTATTTTTATTAATTTTAATTTCATTTTTTACCTACGTGACTTTACCGAAAGAACTACGAGTATTTAATCAGAGGTGCGGGTGGAGGGGACAACAACTACACAACAACAAGCATCGGTTGTAAAGAAAACATTTTCAAACTAATACTGTAGTGTACAGTGTAGTGTATAGTGTATTACATAATAGTGTTGTGTATAATGTATAGTAGTGGACTGGCAGTCCTCGGATTGCAAACCTAATTCGTTCCTGAGACCCGTTCGCAAATGGAACAGTCCGCGAGTCTGGAACACAGCAAGGCGGGGAAGGACAACAAACACCAAATCCTTTTGATTTGTATTCTCGTTCATTCGGTAAGTCTGTTTCCCCCCCACTACCTCCCCCCACCCCGATGCCGCCTTGCAGGTAGCAAGAAGGTGATGGATTGCGAATCCAACACGAGCGGCACGTTTTGCACGAGTTGCCGCGCGGGAGAAGGCTACACGGATGAACCGAACAGCTCCACGGAGTGCAAGAAGTGCACCGTTTGCAACGTGAATTGTAAGAGGGGTGGGTGGTTGTTTGTGGACGCGAAGTGAACCCAGGAACAATAAGGAGGGGACGGGTTCAGGGGAATCAAGTGGTTTGCGTGATTCAAGCACCGCTTGTGATACAAAGTCAATCTTGCCACTGTGGGCACCACCGCGGTTCGATCACGACCCTGATGGTGCCTGCTACTGTATATTTGGAGTCTTTGTCTCTCTCATCATTATCAGCTTGGCTAGGGAGCACAACACTAAAAGAATGAGACTGAAAGAACACTACAAAACACCAAAAAAAGATTAAATACTCCCAAATACAATTGTAAGCAGTAGCAGAAAATGCGTGCCAACAAAGGCACTCAATTTATTTTGATGATTTTGAAGTTCTGTGCAAAACAATTTACTATTGGCCAAGACTAATTAGAGAATCCATCGAATTTTAAAGACGTAAAAACTATTTAACCGTTCAGATAGCTACCGACTTTGTGCCGATTCGAAGCAAATCATGAAATAATACAATGTTTAAATGCTTGTCAATACAGACCACCATACTTCAATAGGGATTGCTCTTGGTATGGCTATTTTAGTCACCACAAGGGACAAGTAACTCGCATGATGCACATGCATAATGTATGTTGACTCATTAATCCTCCGCCCCCTCCCCCCCACTTTGCGCAAATAGAGCACACAAGTGGTCACCTCATCTACGCCTTTATATAAGGAACGTAACAGGTGGACTTCTCCAAAATTCTGGTCGCCTAATGAAGCTGGTTGTAATTACTAGCAGAACGTCGTACTCAGATTGTAAATGTTGTGGCTTTGCTTTCCAACACACCGGTGTGCTGTATTAGTATACTGCACTATACACTACACTATACACTACACCACTGTACACTATACACTAAACTATACACTAGTGCTGTACTAGTGACAAATTGGCATGTTCTGTTTACGTGACAACCCTTACTAGTTGGATGGTGGGTGGTGACGGGTTTAACGACACATTTATATATGTTCACGCGATCTAACCCAAAAAACCTCTTATGGATGATATTGGTCGCGAAAGCATACGAGTTTAACTACTATACAATACTGTACACTACACTAATATACACTACACTACTATACACTACACTACTATACACGACACTATACACTACACTATACACTACACTACTATACACAACACTATGCACTACACTTTTATATCTCCCTTTTTGGAAGCTTCGCTCACCCCACTCCTTTCAGCCAATCCACGTCCTCCTCCTCCAATGGCTGTCAACCATCGCCCCTACAGTCGACCCTCGTTACTCCCCTTTTACGTTTGAATCTCTCAGCTCTGCATCACTCAGAATCACCGCATCGCCTCGTGTCACCGCGTTCGTCCTAGATAACTGGGTCACTGCACTGCCCGGATTACAACTGCCTCACATCCGCGCGTGAATTGATGACTCGCTGTGCGTCAGAGACAGCTCAATTCCATATGGCCGCGTACGTGGCTGTACGGACGCTCGCCAAATGTATTACCCACGTGAGGCGGTGGTGATGGTGATGTTGTTCTGCAGTCGAAAAAACCGAGAGCAGATGCACCGCCAGGGTGGACACTCGCTGTCACTGTAAAGACGGCTTCCAGAGGGCTGCCTCAACGGACCCCTGTACGGACGTGAAGGAAGAAGCAGGTGAGGACGACCGGTCGGTGCCTCCACGTGGCTCTAATTTGCTCACAGCATTGATCCTCGGTGGCGTATGTCTGTTTTAGACCAGCACACAACATAAACGGAGGTGACAGCTAAAGAGTGGAAGGCAGAGACCAAAAGTCAGTCGTGGCGATGTCGCAATGGAATAATCTTTGTTATGCAAGTGCTAAGTGTGAAGGCCTACCACCCACACCCCTACCCCCAATTCATTGCCATCGCTCCCATTTGGACGAACAACAACAGCAGTAGCCAATCACCACTAAGTGGAGGTGATGTCTCCATGACGCCTGTGCCAGGCTGGGTGCACTCTTAGGACCACGTGAAGTGTCAAAGGCTCCGGTGACCTCTTTGCCACACAAAAAAGAATCTGATGGCAATTGCACCATGAAAATTCACCCCACGAGTGGTGATTCTTCGCCTGGGGTTGCATTCCGCACCCCCTGGGGGTTAGGGGGTGGCAAGATGTGCCCAGATTTTTTTTATGTGAATCATCGAAGCACACAAATTAAGCACAGGGCAAATTAAGTTTCAACTTACTTAGATTTTATTACACTATACACTACGCCATACAACTACACTACTATAAAACTACACTAATATACACTAACACTATTATTCACAACACTAGAATACACTAAACTACTATACACAACTATACACGACACACTACTATACACGACACACTACTTTACACTACTCTACAATACACTACACTATATACTACTGTACACGACACACTACACTATCATACACTACAAAATACACTATACTATTATATACTACTTTACCCTACACTATACACTACTATACACTACACTATATGCAAACTACTATACACTACACTTTGCACTAAACGAGACACGACACTAAACACTACTATACACTACACTATATACGACACTACTATACACTCTACTACTATACACTACACTATACACTACTGTACTATATGTGTACAATCCTCAGACATTGCTGGAGCTATCGCCGGTGCTGTCATTGGCGATATCGTGATCGCCATTTTACTTGTGTTGACCGTGGGCCTCCTTCTCTACAGAATCCGCAATGGACACTTTCCCTGGGGTAAGTTGTGATGGCTAGGAGAATGTTGACTCTCTCTCTTGGTACGCAGGAGGTCGTGGCTTCGAAGTTAGACTATACACTACACTATTATACACTATACAATACTATATTATATACTACTATATACTTGTATACACCACTTTATACACTACTATACACTACTCTACTATACACTACTCTACTATACACGACACTATTATATGCTATACTACAATCAACTACACTACAGTAAGTTACACTATATACTACACTATACCACTACTCTACTGTATGTGTACGATCCTCAGACGTTGCTAGGGCCATCAACGGTACTGTCAGCATTGCAGTCGTGGTCATCCTCCTTGTGGTCATCATGGGCTTGCTTGTCGACAGAATCATCCAAAACGCTTCCCCTGGGGTAAGTCGTGCTGGCTAGGAGGATGTTGACTCCCTCGCCTGGGACACAGGAGGATGTGGGTTCGATGCCAGATTACAGATAGTCCCCGAGTTACGATGGTCCGACTTACGATATTTCGATCTTACGATGGCGATAGCGATACGACAAGTATGCAGACGACGGACAGAATCTTGGTGAGTACGGTACAATATGATATGTTACGATACGTTCAATGCATGTTAAAAGTTTTTATAGCAGATAGGATTGTTTCCTGAAAAACTTTCTATTAAATTGCAGTTCTTATAGGTAGGCTAATAATTTACCTTGTTTTTTACTTTACAGTTTTCCTTTGCAATACAGTATTGTAATTAATAAATACATACAGTATATAGTGTCTACAGTACGGTACTGTAAATTACTCTGTTTTGCTAAATTATCACCATACTTTAAGACTCCTGGGTAGGCTAGGCCATCTTCGACTTAAGATATTATTGACTTACGATGGGGTCGTCGTAACGCATCTCCATCGTAAGTAGAGGACTACCTGTATATGCTACGCTACTATACACTACTATACTGTACACCACACGCTACACTACTATACACTACTATACTTTACACTACACGCTACACTACTATATGCTACACTACTATACACCACCACTACACTACTATACACTACACCACTACATTACTATACACTATACAATACACTACTATACACACTACACTATACACTACTATACGCTACAATATACACTCCTATACTCGACATTACTCTACTGTACACTACACGCAACACTTGTATACACGACATTATACAAGACACGACTATACACTACACTACTATACACGACATGCTACACTAATATACCCTACACGACTCTACACTACACCACAACACTACTATACACTACTATACACTACACCACTACTCTACAATACACTCCACTATACAGTACTACACACACTACACTACTACACACTACACTACATACTAAACTACTATACACTACGCTATACACTACTCTACTATATGTGTACGATCCTCAGACGTTGGTGGACCTATCTTCGGTGCTGTCATTGGTGCTGTCGTGCTCCTCAGTTTAATTGTGGCGATCATGGGCCTTGTTCACTACAGAATCCACCATGGACACTTCCCCTCGGGTAAGTAGCCGTGGCTAGGAGCATGTTGACTCCCTCGCCTGGTATGCTGGAGGTCGCAGGTTCGATTCCGAACCCTGATGATGCCTGCTGCTATATATTAGGAGTTTGCATGTCTCTCTCTCATCATCACCACAGTGTAGTGTATAGTGTAGTGGACATTGTAGTTGATAGTGTAGTGTGTAGTGTAAAAATCTTGACTTTAAGATTTTGTGACTGCAGGAATTCATATTCTTTGGGTCTTTCGGTAAAGTCACGTAGATAGAACAATAAAATACAAAATATCATATAAAAGTGAATATATAATAATAAAAATAATAATAATGAGGGAAATGCTGAGGCAGTTTTTTAAAGGTTTCAAATGTGTAGCCAAGGGTCATAAACTAAGTGGGCGGGCTAGTGATGTTTGAGGAGATTAGCATGTCAATGTAAAGACATGTCAATGTAACCTCGGGCGTGTTAGTGTGAAACTGTTAATTTAAAATCAGAGAGTCGAAAATAACTGGTAACATGAAAGGTAGGATGGGAACATCACAGCCAGTTATGACTTAAACTGGTGAATAAAGTCCTTCCAATGAGTGCTCAGTTTGTACCCATCTTCTCAGTTGAAATTGTGTCTGTGCCTATATATCTGGAGGGCTTCATGAACGAATCATTGTTGATAGCCAGTGGGTTTGCAGAGTACCTTCGTCTTGGATAAATCAATTTCGTGTGAGCCCACCGCATTAAAACAATAATCAGCTACGGCTGAGGTATTAGTCCTACCGTGTTTCAGATCTGCCTTATGTTCACTAACACGGTCCGAGATATGTTGCTTAGTTTCCCTAATGTAACTACTGCCGCAGATACAGCTTAGTTCATAGACGCCAGGGTATTGCATGTCAGGGATCACATCCTTCACAGATGGGATCAGATCACGAATTTTATGTACTGTGTTAAATCTAAACTGGGTCTTTTGTTTGCTCATGATTTTGAAAATCTTTTTGGTGACCCCTGCTATGTATGGCAAGGTGATGGTTTTGATTGGGTGCTCAGATGGTTCTTTCGCAAGGGTTGGGGTGATAGCTTTACGGATTGTGTAGTCTGAATATCCATTCCTCTTGGGGCTTGGTGGACGTGTTCCAGTTCACTGGCTAGGTGGTGATGGTCGGAAATACAATGAGCTCTATGGTGTAGAATTTTGATGAAGAAAAATAAAGTGGGTAGTGTACATTGTACTCTCTTGTATAGTGTAGTTTTTCGTGTCGTGTATAGTGTATGTGTATAGCGTAGTTTAGAAGATAATACTATGATAATCATCGTCATCAACAACATAAGCCCATCAAGACAGCTCTATATGATGTAATGTATAATTCGCAAGCATATATATGTAAAACAAAGCTATATAATAATGTATATTCATCTCTTATACAGAGAGGCGTCGTGGTACAAGTCAGAACATACCTTTGAATACGGCTGAAGAGGGTGTGATTGTAAGTCATTCCACCACGCCAAGTCTATGTGACCTGACCAAAACACACCCCTGTTATTGGTGTCACTACTGAATGAGATCCTCAGCAGACTGCGTGAGTCACCAGGGTCATTTGCCTGTCCTGAATCGTGATGGTCAGCACGGGTAAGTGAATCATCAGGCGTGGCAGCACTCGTCATTCAAATCTGTGGCAACCGGTCCATGTTGACTTTCCAACGAGGTCCCTCAGATCTTCAGATCGCCATCTTTATAACGACTCGGAGGTCAAGGCTCTGATCCTTGGCTGATCGGGCCTAGTGAGTGGTTGTGTGTGTGTGTGGTTGAGTGAGTGGTTGAGGGGTGGTTGAGGGGTGAGTGAGTGGCTGAGTGATTGAATGTGTGAGTGAGTGGTTGAGTGAGTGAATGGTTGCGTGAGTGAGTGGCTGAGTGAGTGGTTGAGGTGGGTAAATAAGGATTTACCCACCCAGTTATGTCCAAAACACCATGCATGTTCTGTATATTTCCTGTTTTCCATACACGGTGGTGCATTGGGATCTATGGAGGAAATGCACCACTTCATAAATATGTGGCGTTAATACTCACACGATCCAGGGGTCGAAATAGCCACGAGATGCCAGGTTACTGTTAAAGATGACGTCACGGATGACGTCACGGATGAAGGGAAAGGGGCAGGGCATAAGAGGGAACGCCCACGAGGGAGTGGTGACGTCACCGGATGAGGCGGGGCGATCAGGGGGGCGTCTTCCTGGCGGAATTTGGAGGTGAGTGGTCTGCACGTGGCGTGAGCTCGTGCGGAAAACAAAGAGGAGCTGTGTCATCTCATCCTTCGTCTGGTGAACTCATTACACGTGGAATGTATTATCATTGTCTTCTTGTAAAGGACAATTAACCTTCGTTGTTCCTATCAAGAATATCCTTTAAAAAAAGGTTGAGCCAAAACGTACGGTTGTATTTTCGTTTATAATCAAAGCACTCGGCATATCTTTACGTGAGCATCTTTCCCGTCATAATGTTCAGTGATGATGGAGCAATGCCATGCAAGACGCAAGATGCACAATTGGCATCTGATCGCTTTGTGCATTTCACCGGCGGTTCTCGAAGCTGGTAGTAGAAAAAAGAGCCCGCCGTACGGTAGCTACTACACACGGCAGCATTGTAAAATCAACGATTACCAAAACGTTTGGAACAATAAACGAATCATATTCTTAGGTTTTTTCGGTAAAGTCACCGTGTAGGTAAAACATCAAAATTAATAAAAATAAAATAAAGATCACGACGTTTCGGAGGCAACACAAGTCAACCGTGATGATGGGTACAAACTTAGTAATCATTGGAAAGATGTTATTATCCACGCAAAAAAGACTTAATTACACTTTTTTTTTTTGGACCATCTTATCTGACAGGCACTATTTTACTTCACTTTACCGAGTGTTAACATCCCCAGTGTTTAACAGTAATCTCTTCATTGTTCAGCCAGCATTGGTATAAACATGGGCATTTTCGTTATTTTCTATCATGTGTATCAGGCCTCCCCTCCCCCTCCCCTCTCCCTCCCCCTCCCCCTCTCTGTCCAATGCGTTGGCGTGTGCAGCAGTTTGTCGCTTGCGCACAATCGCTTCCACGCCGTCGCCCACCCTTTTGGCCCCGACCCCCTCCCTACCGATACGTTCCATTCATTGGCTACCACATTCTGATGAGCCCCCCCCCTCTCCTCCCCCTCAACTCGCTTTTAAGGGATTACATCTTGAATCATTGCCTCACTTGATGCAGCTAATCTGGCTGTGACGGTCCCACCTGATGACGGAGACTTGTGTTGCCTCCGAAACGTCGTGATCTTTATTTTATTTTTATTAATTTTGATGTTTTACCTACGTGACTTTACCGAAAAAACCTAAGAATATGAATCCTTGCAGTCACGAAAGCTTCAAGTCTAGAATAAACGAATCCTTCAAGAAATGAACTTTATGGCGGGACCCCGGGGTCCCGAATACACGGAAGTAAAAATCGTAATTAATTTATTAATTTGTTTTTGGCGACTCCGTCCCACCGCACACATAAACGCCGCAACCCACCAGAAATCTATCATCTCATTCTTCACCAAACACCCGTCGTTGCCAAATTGCCGTAGTCATAAACAAAACTTTTAAACTTTGATAAGCGCATCGTGTAGAGCTCGTCGAGAGGAGGAATCTATTACCGTATCGTTCGCCTTTAACAGACATAAAATGACATCGCAACGCAGTTCATGCGAGAGCCGAGGGCTTATGGAACCCCGGGGTCCCGCCATGAAGTTCATATATCACGCACAATGACCGAGTGGTTGAGGGGTGGGGGGGGAAGAGACGAGGCAGGGTACCAATGGAGACCGTTACGGTTTGGGGGTGGGAGCAGGCCGGAAGTGTGGGGTGGGCGTGGACGAGACAGGTGAGCGAGGAGGACAAGGAGGGTTACATGTGTAGTGACATCGTGGATGGCACGGCGTGCGATGTACTCACATCGCAGACACCACGTATATGTGTGTGTAGTACCGGCCCTATTTGGGCTCGTTGAGCACTGAGTCATGGCGCTGAGTGGCACCACGCTCGGCGTGCAGTGCTGACCCCTACTGGATGGGGTGTGAGAGTGTCAGCCATGGAATGGGGTTATTTTCGGTCATGGCACTCTGGTTGACCCCAGAGGACACGTGACTGGTAAAGTCTACACATAGGCCCCAATTGGGGAGTTGGGAGTGGTCACGTGTTGGGGCGAGATCCTGCTAGAACATTCCAGAAAGTGGTCGTGGCCAAGGGCGGAGCCAGCCACGATCAGTGTGGATTTCCGCTGGGTCTCCAGAGTGACCAGGGTTCAGCGTTTCTGTTGTTATCCTGAAAATCTACGTTCTATGTCCGAGAAGAGTCACCAACATGTGGACCTGGACCCAAGCCGGGGTCCTGTCCATTGTAGGTACTCCCAGTGTGATTAGTGTAGCTAGCCTGGTGGTCCACCACCATATCTGGTAAAGGGGCAGTTACCCCTTTGTGTTGGTATCAATAAATGTGTTGCCTCCAAAGAGTATGTCTGCAACTCAGTTGAATCCACTACACAAGGCTCGAGAATGGAGGAGGACAGAGAGAGAGAAAGAAGTGGCTGTAATTGTTTGTTACGTTATTTATGAAAGTTGATGTGTTGATACGGGAGACCGGGGAATCAATTGAGTATTTTATTGAGTGAGAAGTCGGGTGAGCGGCTATGATCGGAATAAATGTTCACGTGATATTGCCGACGAGCAAGACACGGTTGCTACTACTTGTTGAATGCATGTTCATTATGAAGCGCCCCCTCTTCATATGTTTGCAGGGGTTGAGAAATATTTCACTGCGCAGTAATTTCTCCGGTCATGATTAAATGAATGTAAGTCATTCCACGTAATGGTAAGCACGCAAGCCCCAACACAACGGGTCCATGGATTTCTGGAGGAAGGTGGCGGGGGTACAGAAAGACCGTGGGGGAGGGGAGGAGGGGGACTTGAGGTGCTTGAAGTGTTGTCTAGCTGCGGGGAAGGAATTTGCGGTGTCCACCCTTGAAGGGTGTTTTCTGACGGTGGTGTAGAGTTGTAGGTTTTATATAAAAATATATATATGGGGGTGGGGTCTGATGAAGTAACCAGCATTGCACGGGGAGATCAGTTGTGGAGAGTGTAGAGAGATTATCCGTATCTGGGTATTGCATAGCTGTACCGGAGGAATTCCCACCTGGTAAAGGTAAAATGGGAGGCTGATCGATGCATTGGTGCGGTCGAGGGATGGCTCCCTATTGGTCAGCTGTGTTGTGCGTGATGATGATGATCTGGCGATTGCTGCTCACTCACTTGCCGTGTTTTTGCTCTGGCAGAGTGCAGAGGATTTCATAGGTCAAATTATCACGGAAGATCAAGAGGGCAACTGGAAGGACGTCGAGAGGGAGTTGCCAGAGTTGCGAGAGTGGATCGCAAAAACTCCCTCCCTTTTCCTGCACGAGTTGAAGAGGAGGAACGTGGTTACGGAAGAGGCGTACTGGAGGGCGTTTACAATTCCCGATGCTGCCAAGCGTGCGGACTCAATCCTGTTGCCCGTCATGAGACAAGGGGAAGGCGAATGCCGAGAGCTGCTGGAGATACTCGAACAACAGCGGAGCAGGGAACGGCATTTTCTGGACATGATGAATAAGAGCCGTGCGTAGACTTTACACACTCGTCAGCGTTGCAATCCATTAAAAGTATCTTTTTTTTACTTTTTTCAGGCCGGAGCACTTCGTAATAATAATTTTATTCAATATATTCCATGGCGTTGTACAGATCCTATTATATTTTTTGCAATTACCGAGCATTTGAACACCCGCAGAAAGTAAAATAATAATTCTAATCAAATGCGTAAATGTCACCAAATATAAATAGACAAACGACAACGACAAAAAAGAGAAATGAGTCCACTAATTCTCAGCATCGTAGCCCCACAGTCCCAGCGTCTCACTCAAGCGGGAAATCCTTCACAGGAGGGGCAGTGGTGGAGTGGCCAAAATAAGTTGCAGCTATTTGAGGCCGATCTCAGTGGACACTGGATACATATCATACTCATCCGCTTTACATTATCATCAGCCAAGGTTAATCCACTGCTGGATGAAGGCTTCCCCAAGCCTCCCTTACCTCCCACGACCCTGCTATGCAACGATCCACTTAGCACTCGCACGCGAGCTGATTTAATCACCGGCAGTAGCTCCATGCGTATATTAACATACATCCGCAGTTCGATGTAGCTTAAGGCAAAGCAATATTTTAAACGAATTTTGGAAAATGTAAGCGTAGTATTCCTTACGGAAAGAACCAAAGAGTATTCCTAAGTTGTCCACTTGCATTCCAGGGAGCCTCGATAATCAATGTTTGAGTAACACGGCACGATTCCACGTGCTCCAATGCTGCCGCGTTGTAAAGGTTTGGTACACGACAAGGCAATACCGCTGGCTACAGCACAATGAGTGGTCACTCGTAGTAGAGTAAACTAAACTAATGTTTTTTGAACAAAACTAATTACATTTTTCTGGGTAAGGCCCCACTGAGCTGCTATATAGAAGTTCTTTTTCAGAAGCGACCTGGCAATCACAAATGATAGCTCAACGATCTGGATTATCCATCATTATCATGTGGAAATTTATAGCAGGCTAATGTTCTAACCTCATAATATTGATTCTAAATGTGTAGAAAAAACCCGGACGACCCGGAGAAAAATCCATGCGATCATCACTGGGGAGAGAAAGAAAGACGAAGACTCCAAATATAAAATAGAAGTCAGGGTCGAGATTGATCGCACGATCTCATGCATACCAGGCGAGGTAGTTACCATCTCCTAGCCACTGTGGCAGATGTAACCAGCTTAGAAGGGAGGGCAAAGTATCCTCACAAAGGGGGCTCTGAAGCTGCTTCTAGTCGAGATCCTTCCACCAGCAGTGGCATGGGCAAGAAATGTCCAGGTGCAACTTTGCCTCTCATGGCGACCACTTAAACATGGCTGATGATAATGAGCCAAAATCTGAGTCGTGATTGTAAATATTTACACGATGATTTGCCTATCTTGCAGATATGTGCTCGCCCACGCTGAACCCCAACTCGGCACATCGACAGCTTCAAATTTCTGCCGATCTCAGCACAGCGACGTGGAACCAGGAAGAGCAGCCTTACTCTGATCACGCAGAGAGGTTTGAGTGGTGGCCAATAGTTCTCTGCTTCGAGAACTTCTCGTCGGGTGACCACTACTGGGAAGTGGACGTGAGAGCCTCTAAAAACTGTTCTATAGGCGTTGCACGTGGGTCGATTCATAGGAATCGTCAAGAAAAGTCTGGCAGGCTCGGCTGGGATGAGCAGTCTTGGGCGTTCGTTCAATGGGATTCAAATTATTCTGCAAGACATGGCGACAAATGCAAAGCTTATCCGGAGATTACGCATTTACAGAGAGTCGGCGTTAGATTGGACTTCAACGCAGGAAAGCTTTCGTTTTACAATGCCAGCACCATGGAGCTGTTGCACTCAGTCGACAACATTCCAAATGAGCCACTTTTTCCGGCTTTCCAGGTGAACTCGGGCTCAGTCGCGATTTACGAAGGTGAGTACAAGTGCGTGTCATGTATAGGGCATCTTTGGCACTGACTTGGAGTGTAATCATATCCAGAATAGAAAAACGATTCAGAATCATTGCCGCCGAGTGTGCATGCAGGCGATGTAGCCACAGCATTAGAGCACGTGAACATCGCATTTGTTAATCCACTGCTGGGTGAGTGCCCACCCACATCCTATGGGTCGGTCGTGGAGGTTATTTGGTGCAACTTCATCTGCTATGTCTGTGTGTGGCGGGGGTAGTGAATGTGAGGGAGTCTAGACGCGAGGTCATAGCAGTAGAGTGTGGAGCTGGGAGCGAGGGTATCTCCGAGCTCTGTGTTTCTGCAGAACGCAAACACAGCGGTGGTTCCTGAAACACTGCGGCAGTGTTCGTGTCACCGCCCGGCAAGCGAACAAGGCAGATGGTCTCATTCTGAAACAAACAAACAATCAACGATAACAATTTACAATTGTCTGAAATTTCGTATATTTTCTCTTTCAATAAAATTCTAAAATCGGAAGAACAGATGCCAAAAGATGAAAGTGGAAATAAAGAAAAAAAAGCCTATAATTTACAAGAAGTGATGGAGGAGGTGGCTGTTCTAAAATATAATGTGAGATATGAAGAGAATGTACAAAGCATGAAGTGGTTGTTTGCACATTGTTGGTTGTCGGTGACAGAGACGGAGATGGAGTGATATCAGTTAACTTGCAGAAATATTTTGTGAGAGTGAAATTGATTGTCAGTGTAGGGCCATAATAAATTATAGTGGCTTGGAGAGACCTCCCAACAACGTATGATGATAATAATAATCGTGACGAAGGCATTAAACAATTGCCAAGTTAGAACTCAAATGTGTTTTGTTTATTCTTACAAATATCTTAACAGCTCAATCATTCAAGAACCTGACTGTGGATGAGAACAGAGAAGACATTCAGATTTGTGATCGCTTTGTAAACAGTGGATTTCATCGCACAAAAAACACAAATGCAGAGAAAGCTGACTGTGAAGTTACATTTCTCAAAACGAGGACGGAGGAACCTCCGGTGGTACAAGATTTGATCGGTAGGATCCCTGCAATGCTACATCACGAGTTGCTCGTCCAGGGTCTCATCACGCAATCCGAGCTCTCAGAAGTCTATTCGATGCCCTGTGCGTCAGAACGAGCTGACTTCATCATAAACTGCCTCGATCGCAAACAGGAAGAGAGCATGCAACTCCAAGACATTCTGCGTGAACATCGTGAAAAGCAAGAGTCATTCCTGAAAATGAGGAGCGAATCGAGTACGTAATATGCTGTACACGCCACACAATGTGCATTGCTGAGTGTATTAATGCATCATCTTTGTCACTCATCCCGAATGCTGATGGATGATAAAGAAAGATATCCATATGAGATGTGAACCCTTAATACGGTGCAATGAGTAATCGTTTAGTGCGGTAGATGCGTTGCTTAAAAGCATCACGTTAAGAAAATTGCGTTCATGCATTGTGGCAGTAAACATGAAAAAACCCACGAGTATCAATCTTTATCCTGAATGAGGAATCCGATGAGCAATTAAGCTCTTTTTCACAGATATCCAGTGGGGACATGGGGTTAACACCAAACAGTAAGTATGAACCAGGTAACGCGACATCCCCGTATTAATGGATTCCGGATGAAGATGAATCCAGTTGCTGTACTGCCGTACCCTGGCATGGCAGCAGGTGGCGACTTCATCGTCAGATTTATGAATCTGTGTGGTCCAGCAACCCTCACCTCCAAAGTGCTGGATTACAGGCGACGCCACTGCTAACGTTCAGACGTGCCCTGAATCCATCTGACAATTTGGTGGACAGTTTACTGAGAGTGAAATTCGGTCACTCGGTTGATACATTGGGCTTTATTTGATTTGCCTTCCATAGTCAGGGCAGGAACCTAGGACAGGAATGTAGGAACCCTGATAAAGACTACGTCAGCTGTGTTAAGTGCAGCCCGGCACGCTAATGTTTATACTTCTTACCGACATTTTTTGCAAATTTCAAAGTGTGTTTCTCAAAAGTAATCAATGTTCGCTTAACACAATATTTGCATTATTATCGTTTACAGGCACTTGCTCGCCGACTCTGAACCCAAACACGGCACATCGGAACCTCAAGATATCTGCCGACTTTAAAACCGTCAGGACCTCCACACACACCCAACCATACCCGGACAATCCAGACAGGTTCGACCACTACCGAGTGGTCATTTGCTCAGAGAAATTCTCGTCGGGTCGCCACTACTGGGAGGTGGACGTGAGAGGTTCTGATAAATTCAACATCGGTGTCACCTATGACGTGATACCGCGGAAAGGTGATGACAAAGCCTGTAAAATTGGGTGCAATGAAGTTTCGTGGAGCCTTAAGAAAAGGGACAACGCCTACACGGCGCTACATAACGGGACGGAAACAAACCTGTCGATGCGAGATGCTCTCAAAAGAGTCGGGGTTCACCTGGACTGGGAGGCGGGCGTCTTGTCATTCTACAGCGCCGACTCCATGTCGCTGCTGCATCGATTTCAAGGAAAATTTGATCGAGAGCTGTACCCTGCAATGGCCGTGCTGCGTAGAAGTCTCGCAATATGCCCGTTGCCTTACGCAGACACTCGTTGTTAGAGATGAGAGGCTCCTATTTGAGCGGTCGCTCTTGCGACCCCTGTATGTATGTAGAGTAACTCCGTGGCCAAGCGCGTCTGTTCAGGTTCCTGAAAAACCCTCGCGGTTGGTAAAGTTACAGGGGCTTATGGGTTGTAGGGGGGTAGGGGAACCACAGCCGTGGTCAGACTCGCCACAGCTTTTCTAAGTTGCCTGTTTATTAGCTAAACTATGTTACTGTGTATGGTACCTTATACAGTAACATGATACAACATAAATAAACATGACATTAACTTTAGATACCTTTTAATGTTAACAATGATTAAAATTAATAGTATTAACTACAATGATGATGACAATGAGATGATGGGGGGGGAGGGCTGGTTAGGAGCAGGAGGGGCTCAGCCCAGCCACGCCCTCTTCCTCCAGACAACAGACACAACTCACTCTCACCACTCGCTGCACGCTTGGGTCCATGATTGAGGGCAAAACAGACGGCCAGATGATCAGCTGAGCAGCGCCACGTCCCCGCGAAATTTGTATTAAATTTCGCAGTTCGCAGAGCATACAAACGATATTGATGTTATATGTTTACGTATTTTGTTGTATTAATCTGATCATGTAGTCGATCGTATTGCGATGGTAAGTCGCCGTGTAAAAGTTAGTTTTTTTATGCCCAATGTGCCTCTGTTCTTCCTGGCCATGATCGTCCTCTTGGACACAGTGAGGGTGGTCAACAACAATAATTAACAAAGTAACAACCGATAGTTCTCCGGCGTGATCTTCTTGCTCTCCACGCTTGGACACAAGGAATCCAGGAGGAGACTCCGTTCACACGCGGCGGGTTTATTGAGCCGGCCCCTCCAGCACACGGCGATGTCGGACCATCTGAAACGACCAAATCTGCTGTCAACTTCACGCCCACGCCTCACTGATGATCAAATCCCTGCGCCACGCTGAGCCAATTCTAAAATCGGTGACGTAACACGCCGACTCGAACACACCGAATCGATTCGATCAATGAACGTGTTCACGTGAAGTTTCTCCATCACACTGGCCATCACTTAAGGACTTTGTAAAACAAATGTTCTAAATGAAACTTAAACCCGAAAATATTCACCATTTAATAACCACACAGGTTACACTTGTACATCAACGTTATGATAATGTACGATTGTATCATATCTGCGATTCAATGTATATACGGTATTCCAATGTCCTACTTTGTCTATAACTTTATTCTGAGTGTCAGATGTTTTTTATGATTAAACTTCATACAGTGAGTGTATACAAAACTATTGCATTCCGATTGTGTACATCATCTTAAACTTTACTGCGATCCGTGAACTAAATGAACTTAACAAGATGGCCGTCGCATCCGGCGCAGCCAATGACATCGCCTGTTGCAATCCTTGCTGTGGGCGCGCGAGTCAGTGGGGAGGGGGTGTTGACGTCATCGCTCACCCCCATGCACAAATCATTTTCTTTTTAACTCCTCTATACCCGGTCGATATCCCTGTACCGGTATTAGTATTATTCCTACCAGCCCACCCCGCAGGGTCCTGTTTATTATCGCAGCATGTTTTGTTTGCATGTTCACACGTTCGCGTGTGGTTAATGCAGACACGATTCCTTGAAAGAGGTTTCTATTTGGTGTTTGAACATCTTAACTTCTGTTTTATTGCCAGAAAGGGTAAAACCTATTCTTATTTTTTCATACTTTGACTTGAGTGTCGATCTGAATTGAACTTTATTCAGTGATTCCCCACCCCACATTTGGTTGGCAGAAATCACCCAGGGAAGTTTCTCCATCATACTGGTCATCACTTAAGCACTTTGTCAAAAAAATTTCTCAATGAAACTTAAACGCGAAAATATACACCATTTAATAACCACACAGGTTACACTTATAAATCAACGTTATGCTAATGTACGATTTTATCATATCTGCGATTCAGTGTATATACCGTATTCCAATGTCTTTCTTTGACTTTAACTTGATTATGTGTCAGATTTTGTATTAAACTTCATACATTGAGTGCATAAAAAACAATTGCATTCCGATGGCGTACATCATCTTAAACTTGACTCGAAGTGAGCAGCTACAACATGGGACCTTTTTTGCCAGTATTAAAGTATACGAGTACTCACCCTTCCCTGATCTATCCCGTGGAAAAAATTTCAGCAATTTAAAATGGCGTAATGATTTTGCACGCCTACAAGAGTGACCATTTTTTCTCTCCCCATTTCAGAAAACCCCAACTTTAAAACCCCACGAAAAAAGAAACGATTTCCCCGGCGATTCTTCGACCAAACTCCGCCGAAATCTAACAAATGTACGACAGAAACAGGTCGACCTGGTTCTTCACTATCGCCTCGACGGGGTGAATTTTAGCGGAGTTAATCGACGCGGTCATGTCCCACGCGTCCACGAAGGCCACGTTCATGCCCTTGAACACATCCAGGGTGATCTCGTTCATCCTGAACGTGCTCCAGTTGTTGAATATCTCAGGGTTGCGAACGTCTCGCGTGTTGGCCAACTTGACGATGACCCTCGTCTCGGGGCTTCTCAGCAACAGCTTCCTCACGGCCTCGCCAATGTTTCGCATTCGCGTGCGGAAAACCGCCAGCGGGAAGACGGTGAAGTGAGCCCCCAGGCAGATGCCCACCGCCACGTGGCTCCCGCCGGATATTTCGTCGATGCGACGGGCGATGTGCCGGACGTCTTCCTTGTAGGTGTACGACCCCGTGATGAGCGGGTAGGCGTGGCAGAACCACTCCAGGATGATGTTGTTCTCGTTGTCGATCGCCAACTTCGGTTGATGCGTCCCGGGCTTGTGGAGGTCGAAGCGTTTCAAAGCTGCGCGAGAAAACAGACAAACGCGTGCCGCGGAGAATACACCTCTGTGTCACGCGTTTGGTTGTGCACATTCGTACGTACGTGCCCGAGTGTGCAATAGTGAAGTGGCGGTGCGAAATTGGAACGTTGTATCGAAAACGAGAGAGGTAACAAGTAATAATTGTAACCGTTCGGACAGCTACAGGCTTTCAGTGCCGCGTGGAAGCGAATCAGCAAATAACGCATTGTTTAAATGCATGCCTATACAAGTCACCATTCGTCAATGGGGATTAACCTGTGGGATGCTCTGTTTACGTGACATCCCTTACTAATTGGCTGTGTCGGGTGGTTGCATCTTTAACGAAACATTTATATATGTACGCGATCTAACCCCAACAAAAGAAACTGTATTATGTTGTAAAGTAAAAAAAAAAGCTTAAACATATTAGCCTATGAACGATACATTGCGATAGTGTAGTGGTTAGTGCTGCGCTACGGACCTGGCGGCCCGAGTTCTATTTCCCGCTCACAGCCACCAACACTAGTGACGATTTATCTGAGCCGGTCCTGTGAGTTTAACGCGCAGTAGGCTTCATCCATGATAGAGGTTTTTTTGGTTTAGATCGCGTAAAATACAAACTTTCAATGTGTCGTGGGTTTAATCTCCAACACACATCCTTTTAATTGCTGAACTGGTAACGAACTGATAATTGGTTTTTTACCCTTCTATCTGGCAACAAAACTGACACCTTTTTACAAGGAGTCATGTTTGCATAGACCGCAATACCTGCAGTCATAATACAAACAAAAGACATAACTCTGATAATGTGCATTGTCCTTGAAGTTGATTGGTCCACACCCGAGACAGCTTTCCTTAGAGCCTAAGGAAAGCTGTCTCGGGTGTGGACCAAAAAAAAACAATTATCATATTTTTACTTGCAAATGAGGTTCCCATGGTGGTAACGAACTGGCCACGTTTTGTTTAAGTGACAAACCTCTTGCTGATTGGGCTGTGTCGGGTGGTGGCGGGTTAAACGACACATTCAGATTCACGCGATCTAACCCGACAAAGCAAACAAACACAAACAAACCACCGCCTTTGTTACGAACAAACGACGACGAGCACCATCTAGCCGCCCCTTACCTTTGACGAACTTGTTGAGGTACTCCCAATACTGCCTGATGGTGGAATCTCCAAACAGGTACACCTCCTTGTGCCTCAAGCAGTCGGTGACGTTCGCCGGCGTGTTGAAGCGCCTCATGCCGCACACCGTCGACTGCCAAGCGCCCTTGAAGTAGAAGCCGCTGGGGCTTGGCAATCCTAACCCGGGCACGCACTTCGTTGTCGCGACTCCGACTGGACGCACGTGGAGGGGAAGGGGGTAGGGGAAGAGGGAGATTGGAGATCCATGTCGCACACTACATCTCACCCGGCACTGCGCAAAATTGTCTGCCTGCTTCCAACGTCATTATGTCCAAGGTGGGTGTTGAAACAAAAAAAATGTAACCCGTAAAAACACAGTTTTTCACTATAAATCCTTTATATGCGTGGCGGCTAGAGTCCTCTCGTCCTCTGGCTTGAGATGGCTGCCACCTATGGGTCAGATGATTGCATGGCAGCATTAAGCAATTGGTAATTAAATATAATATTTTTGTCCTAAAAGTGTAAAATTTTGGAAAAAAAATTTCACGAACATTAATTGTCACGCACAACGAGTATGTGTGGAAAATGTCAGCTCGAATGGATCACGGGAAGTGGGATAAAAAAACAACCGAAAGATTTGCACGGTCGTAAGCAAGCAAGCAAGTGAACTTAATATAAAGGATTTAAAAACGTGAACGGTGCTACATAACATCGCCCGCGGAACGGGAGTCTTCGAGATTTTTGAGTGGTAAGTACGGTGCAGTCAATACGGTAACTTTTTAACAGGAGGATGAACATTATATTTCGTCTATTTGTGTGTTCATGCCAATTTCATAGAGTAAAGTAATTTAAAGCACTCAAAAAAACGTACACGCAGCACGTAAAAATACGCAATGTCATGCAAGAATGTGCAAAAAATAAGCGATTTAAATACCGATTTGGTAGTGATAATCTAGCGTTTTTTAAAAACCGGCGCCCCTATCTCCCGAAGCCACTGGATAACCGACGATCCACCAGATTATAATCGAAAGACCAAAAATATGTATGTTGACTCATTAATCCCCATCCCCGCCTGATGAAGATGGTTGTAATTACTGTTGAAACGTCGTACTCAGATTGTAAATGTTGTGGCTTGGCTCTCCAACACACCGGTGTGCTGTACTAGTATACTACACTATACACTACACTATACACTACACCACTATACACTCCACTATACACAACACCACTATACACTGCACTATACATTACACCACTATACACTCCACTATACACAACACTATACACTGCACTATACACTACACCACTATACACTACACCACTATACACTACACGACTATACACTACACTTACTATACACTCCAATATACATTACACTACTATACACTACACTACTATACACTCCGCTATCCACTAAACTATACACTACACTACTATACACTACACTCTTATACACTCCACTATACACTCCACTATACTCTACACTATACACTACACGACTATACACTACACTACTATACACTCCACTATACACTACACTACTATACACTACTACACTACACTACTAAACACTACACTACTAATCACTACACTACTATACACTCCTCTATACACACATTTATATATTTACATGGCGATCTGAACCAAACAAAACCTCTTATGGATGATATTGGTCGCCAAAGCCTATGTGTTAAACAGTGTCTCTAATGTATGGTAGTGTATAGTGTAGTATTGTATAGTGTTGTAGTGTATCGTAATGTTTAGTAGTGTATAGTAGTATATAGTGTAGTAGTGTTTCGTGTCACTATAATGCAGTAGTGTATAGTGTAGTGTATCGTATAGTGTATTATTGTATAGTATAGTATATCGTAATCTATAGCAGTGTATAGTAGTATATAGTGTAGTAGTGTATCGTAATGTTTAGTAGTGTATAGTATATAGTGTAGTAGCGTATAGTGTGATCTATAATGTAGTAGTGTATAGTGTAGTATTGTAAGTTTAGTAATGTATCGTAATGTATAGTAGTGTATAGTAGTATATAGTGTAGTTGTGTATCGTAATGTATAGTAGTATATAGTGTAGTAGTGTATAGTGTATCTATTGTATCAGTGTATAGTAGTATATCGGTCGAGGTTAGTATAAAGTTACATGCTCACCATGACCTCACCAGGGCACGTATTGAGAATGAACCCAAACGAGTTTATCGCGGTGTTTGTGAGTTTTAAATGTGCTATATGTTGATTCTAAAGGGGAGTGAAAAACGGAGGAGAGACACAAATCGATACACGGGCATCGTCAGGGTCCGGATCTCGCTCCCGCACAAGGCTGCCCTTCTCCATGGTGTCTTTCCAGGCCAACCAAATGAGTTTAAAAAGTCCAATTCGAATCACCGTTCTCACTCACCTGAATGTGAAACGAGGTTGGCGAGAGAGAGAGAGTGCTGCATAGTTTAACAAACTTGGTTTTGACTTATGATCGTTTTAAATTAGTGATGTNTAATTATAACACGTTGCGGTGCATGAACGTGTATCTTATTGGTATGGGTTCGTGAACTGCACTGTGAATGACAACAAGATTGTGTTAGTGAAGGGCGCCTCAAAACATGAACAGGGTGACTCAAAAGTCAGAACATGACTCTCCTTCCCATAAAATGTATAATATAAAATAACGTCTCTTTTTGCTTTCATAATAGTTACAGTGATACCTCGGTTCACGAACGCTTCTGTTCACGAACAACTCGGTTCACGAACAGAAAAGTTCATAAAAATTTGCTTCGGTTCACGAACAGGAGCCGCGGCCATTTTAATGCTATTTCCAGGCTGTCACATGGTCGTGACTTCCTGTAGGAAGATCGTGGAGAGAAGAAGAGACACAGAAAGAAGTACTGTGAGTACTGTGAAGACACTTTCAGTGACTTTTAGCTTTTTGGTGTGCTTTTAGCACATACAGTACTGTACTGTACTACTGTACAATACTGTACTTACTGTATTGTACAGTTCACCCGTTTGAGTGCTTACTGAAGTCATCTCAAGCAAGGTTAGTGTTCTCTCTTTATACATTACTATACTGTACAGTACCAATGTGTATTGTAATTTGTTTCATATTTTTGTGCTTCAAAAACCAAAAAAAAAGAACGGATTAACCGGCTTGACATTGAACCCTGTGGGGAAATGTGCCTCGGTTCACGACCAATTCGGTTCGCGACCAGAGTCAGTTCACGAATTAAGTTCGTGAACCGAGGTATCACTGTATTTATTTGTATTTGCTACTCACCTCTCTTACGCTATTCGTTGCGCGCAGTCGCAAATGACTTTGCTCGATCGGTATTAGCCACCGAGATTGTGACGGGTTTCTGTCTTCATTCCTGTGGCTGCCCTATGCCCCTGTATTGTTCCCATTCTGCTGTAATGGTGCACCGATGCACCATTTTATGCAATCGATTGATCGATTGCACGCACGTCGAGCTTATTTTGCACCACCGTACGTAGCCAACCGTGGCTGATCGGAGGTGCGGGGGAAGGACAACATCCTGAACAAAACAACGAGTTGAAAACTCAACACCAAACAAGGATTTCCTGAACACGGGCCAGAAGTGAGATTTTTTTCTTAACAAAATGGGTCTAGAAATATGTGATTTTAGTGAAATACACATGAAGTACTAAACATTCTTACTGCTATGAAGTGGCATAAAACAGTTGGCTAGCGCTATCCAATGTGACAGGGCCAAGAGTGCCGAGTGTACAGCGCAGAGCTTGCACGTGACATTTTCTCTTACGTTACTGAAATTGTCACGGGTAAATTCGTTCTTCTTAAATAAACAAAAAAAGTGTTTTTCTCCTTACCCTTCTTCTTCCTTTTGCCGCACAAGTGACATGAAGGAGAGAAAGAAACAAAAAATGAACACCACCGACAAGGCCACTGACTTTCCACTCGAGATGCCTCGCCATTCAAACGTGTACCGGAGTCGCAATGGAAAGATGGGGGGAGGGTGTCATAAGAGAAAGCTTTCCCCGTGCTGGAAATCGATCCAACGGTGACCAATATACAGGCTACTCCTCTACTTACGAAGGTTCGACTTACGAACTTTCATACATACGGACAAAGCTGTCCCGTAATGTCCAGTTGCAGCTTATTCGGACCGAGAGTCGTAAGTTCAACCGCTGTGCAAATAAATGGCGGTGGTGGCATCTACATTTACAGAACATGACGATCAGTGCTATCTACATGTGCTGAACATGAAGAACCAGTGGTATCTACTTCTGTACACCTTGAAGAACCAGTTGCATCTACATCTGCAGGACATGAAGAATCAGTGGCATCTACATCTGCAGAACATGAAGAACCAGTGGCATCTACATCTGTACACCTTGAAGAACCAGTGGCATTAACATCTGCAGGACATGAAGATCAGTGGCATCTACATGTGCAAAACATGAAGAACCAGTGGCATCTACTTCTGGGGAACATGAAGTTACCAGCAGCATCTACATTTGCAGGACATGAAAAACCAGTGGTATCTACATCTGCAGAACACTTACGTACGTGTATGTACGTGTACACTTACGTAAACATGTACATTCATGTACGTCATTGGAACCGGGAAAGGGTCAATTGGGCGCGTCAAGTGGTCGAGGGTTCACGACCCCCCAACTGTACACGATCAGAACCCAACAAACAGTTGGTTGTGTCGGGTGGTGGCAGGTTTTAACGACACATTTATATATTTACGTGATCTAACAAAATAAATAAACAACCTCAATTATCGATTATATTGCTCGCTAAAGCCTACGTGTTAAAAAGCAAATCGATCATGAATCCCATTTGGTGGGCCCACGACGAAACCATCGCAAGCCGACGCTGAGATGGTAGAAGGGGTGGAGGAAGGGGGGGGTAAAAATCCGATCTTTCCAACCCATCCGATTTCTCACCTCGAGAAGAGCTGGCGCTCCACGGCCGTGAACAGGCGCGCGTACTTGTTGTACGACGTGTAGCCCTCTAGCGAGTAGCAGGGCAGCTCCCTCGGCCTCGCGCACGACCACGACTCGCTGCGCTCCGCGTCCCGAAGTCGCACAGCTCGCCGCCTCCCGCCGTCGCGTTCAGGAACACGTGGCAGGCAGACCGCTCCTTCCGCCCACCGGACACGAACGTGCCCCAGAAGCTGACCTTGTCAGGCACGGCCTCGCGCACCCTCTCCAGCACAGCGACCTGCTCGCTCGAGTGCACGAGCGCCACCTCGGGACGGCTCTCGCCGGGCCACGAGACGCGGAAGGTCACGAGGTACGTGCCGTCGCCGCGGTCGGTGACCGTGCCCGAGACGGCAGCGCCGAGCCGCGTGTTCGAGAGCCTGGCGAGGAGGAAGTCGCCGCCGTGGCGCTTGGGACGCCCAAGTCGCGCATCTGAACCTCGACGAGGAGGGAGTCGCCCACAGCGAACGACGTCCCCGAGTTGCCGTTGATGACCGTGGCGATGCTGTTGGAGGCCGACGAGGCGAGGGTGACGTCCAGCGGTGGCGCCGGTGGCAGCGGCGGCCGTGGGTTCGCGGGGCCCGCCGTGGTTTCTGTCGCCGGGCGAAGGCGATCGCTTTGCTGATAGTGCAGCTTTGGCGCCACGTGCTTCTGCTGGTTGTTCATCTTGACGAGGAGAAAAAAGAAAACGGGCACATTGTCAGAAACGAGCGATTGTTTTGCATTGTTAGTAAATAGTAGCAAGTGATTTGTGCACGGCGTCTGCAGCCGGTGTGTTAGCTCACCAATGATTAATGACGCGTATAATTGCGCTAGATTGACGAAATCACTTCTATAGAACCGCTTGTCGTTGTGAGTCTGTCCCAGTGGATGAGAGGGTCGCCTCAATGAGCTTTGGGTCTCAGAAAGAAAAACTCTGCCCCGGTTGTTGTGTTTATGCACCAAACGCAGTTCAGAGTTTTACGGCCTTCTTGGAGATGGGTAGATGCAGTGCTCGACAGAGCTGCCGCCTACCGACTCCACAGTCCTACTGGGCGACGTCAATGCTCACGTGGGAAGCGATGGAGATGCCTGGAGAGGCGTGATTGGAAGGAATGACTCCCTGATCTGAGATGTTATTGGAATTCTGCACTAGTCACGGAATGTCAATAACAACACCGCATTCGAACACAAGATGCTCATTATGTTCTTGGTACCAGAGCACCTTGAGCCGAAGGTCACTGATTGACTTTATAGTTGTATCATCGGACCTAAGTCCGTATGTTATGGACACTCGGATGAGGAGAGGGGCAGAGCTGTCGACTGATCACCACCTGGTGGTAAGTTGATCTGACGCTTTTGGGGCACCGACCAGATAGACGTGGAAGCCCAAACGAATAGTGCCGGGTTTTCTGGAACGTCTGGCGGAAGACCCGGTGCAGAAATTTGAACTTCCACCTCCGGGAAAAGTTCTCTGCACTCAGGGGAGGTCATGGACATTGAGTCCGAGTGGACAATGTTCAGAACCTCGATTATGGATGCAGCTTCAAAAACTGTGGCCTGAAGGCAGTTGGTGCCTGTCATGGCGGCAACACTAGGACCTGCTGGTGGCCTCCGGTGGTGAGGAAGCTCCCAAGTTGAAGGAGGAGCTTTCCGATTGAGAGGCACCGGCTTGCCAAGAGGACGACAGTGGTTGCAGCCGCTGAAGAGAAAGCCCCGGGGCATGGGAGGAATTGGAGAGGCCACGGAGAGGGCCTCAAAGATGTCCTGGCAAAACATCCAACGCCTTGAAGGGATCGATGGGACGTGGCCCAGGCAGTAAGGGTGGCGGCGTAACATCGACCTCAACTGAGAAGGTAGTGGGGAGGTGGAAGGGACAATTTGAGGCACTCACTCAACCAGGTGGACGTGCTCTCTTCTCAGAAGGCAGCCTTGGAAACATCTAGATGGACAAACTTATTTGTTTAGTTTTTTTGCTTCCCCAACACCTCTGATTACTATGGTTGGCTATGTACGGTGCGAAAGAAGTTCAACATACGTACACACACTATGTACGACACTACTCCACACTCCAATCTACACTACACACAGTATGCTACACACTACACTATATTACACTGCACTACACACTACTATACACAACTACGATACACTAAACTATACACTACACTATACACTACACTATACACTACACTACAATAGACTACACTATACACTACACTACTATACAGCACTACTATACACTACACTATATTACACTGCACTACACACTACTATACACAACTACTATACACTACACTATACACTACTACACTATACAACACTACTATACAGCACTACTATACACTACACTACTATACACTACACTACTATATACTACACTATACACTACACTATACACTACACTACTGCACTACTTTACACTACACTACTATACACTACACTACTATACACTACACTACTATACACTACACTACTATACAGCACTACTATACACTCCACTATACACTCCACTGTACACTACACTACTATACAGCACACTACTATACACTACACTACTGTACAGCACTATTATACACTACACTATACACTACACTACTATACACTACACTGCTATACATCACTGCTATACACTACATCATTAAAGTAAATTGAAAACTAATTTCAGCAGAAGTGTTCTTTGTGTGTAGTTTGTGGTGCGAAAGAAGTCCAACATAGGTACGTACGCTATGCGTCCGAAAGCGTACCTTTAAGTATCCGGAGGAAAGGAAAATCATGACCAGAAATGAAATAAACACAAAGACGGCCGTCTTTATTTTCGAGCCCATGACACTCTCTTTTGATGACCCGTTCAATCTTCCCTGCAAATTTGAAATTCAAACAAACAAAAATGCGTTACACACTTTAGGCGAACCCTACAAAAAAAGGCAACACCGAACAACAACTTTGTTTGATGAGTTTAACATGCAGCAGCAGCAGGAAGAGAAGGAGTCTTTCGCGACAAATATTACCCGCATGCAATGAAGATCGACACCAGTTTCTTCAATAGTGAATCTTATGTTGGGACCCGGGGTCCCCATAACCCCCGGGGCTCTCGCATGAACTGCGTTGCGACATCATTTTGTTTCCGTTGAAGGCGAGCGATACAACGATCTATTTCCTCCTCTCGACGAGCTCTACACGATGCGCTAATCAAAGTTTCAATGTTTTAAATCTCGACTTAAAGCTTTCGTGACTGCAGGAATTCATATTCTTTGGTCTTTCGGTAAAGTCACGTAGATAGTTATTAGTTGGTTCTTTCGGTTAAGTCACGTCTAAAGATAACATAATAAATTAAATAATAGCATATTACGACGTTTCGATTGCAACACAAGCAATCATCATCAGGTATAATGAAATAGCGACATAAAATCTAACCAGAAAACTATAGACAGACATATAAGCAGACAGGTATCACCAAGATACACAGAGCGGGCAACACAGGTACAGAGAGGGGTGATCGTCTCTGTGGGGTGGCCTTAAATAGACAGAGGGGGGGCGGAGGCAGAGAGAGGGAGGGGTTAGAGAAAAAAATAGCATATCAATGAGTGGACAACAAACGTGATGCTGCAAGTGCGATGACACGGCAAGCAAGCCTGAAAATCAGGAGGACACACTAAAAAAATCTTTAGACATGACTTAACCGAAAGAACCAAATAATAATTCCTGCAGTCACGAAAGTTCTAAAATTAAGATTCACATAGATAGGTTCAAAGAAAATGACAAAAAAAAACTCACGACGTTTCGATCGCAACACAAGCGGTCGTCTTCAGGAAGAAAAAAGAGGGGGAAAGCTGCTGAGGCAGAACGTTTCAAAGTTTCGTCTATGACTATGGCAATTTTGGCAACGACGGGCACTTGGTGAAGAACGAGAGGATCGAATTATGATGGGGTCGCGTCGTTTGTGTCACGCGGTGTGGGACGGAGTCGCCAAAAATAAATTCATTAAACTAGATTCGAAGCTTTTGTGACTGCAGGAATTACTCTGTTTGTCTTGGTGTGTGTCTCGCTCTGTGTGTCTTTGTGTGTGTCTCTGCATGTGTGTCTGCCTGCTGTTTCCCAGTCTGTGTTTTATCATTCATTATTACCTGATGATGCTTGCTTGTGTTGCAACCGAAAGGTCGTATTTTATTATTTCATTTAATTTTCTACGTGACTTTAACGAAAGAACCAAAACATTAATTCATTCATTGCGATTTTGGCTTCCGTTTATTCAGGACCACCCGGGGTCCTGCCATAAGGTTCATATTATTGGGAGCCTTTAGTGTCGACACGAACACTGCCTTCAAGCACGGCTGGTGTCTCTTCTCCAAGCATCCCCATCCACCCCGTGCTTCCCCTTTTCATATCCCTCGAGCCTCCAACTTTCCCGAAGGTTCCCCGACTTACTTTCCAAAGCCCCCACACCACTCCCTGCTCTAACGTTTCTCAAACCCCTCTCCTGCCAGTCAACCTTCATTTCCCGCCCATTGCGTTGTCATCTTTCCCCCAATCCCTTAAATTCTCAGTCTTCAGCCAATCCCTTCCACGCCTCTCTCTTCAAACCCCTCCCACCCCCTTACTATGTCATCCACCCCACGTGGCCCTCACCAGATTAGGGGAACCAATCAGAGGCCTCGGTTCGCTTCGTGACCGCCCGTTGGTGCATCGGCCGTTGCACATATATGAGAAGGTTTTGTCGGTAAAGATCGCGAACATTTAAATGTTGTGTCGTTAAACCCCCCCCCGCCACCACCACCGCCAGACAGGACCAATTAGTAATGAGTTTGTGACTTGCAGGCAAAACGTTGTGCCAAATTCGTTAACTAGTTTAAGACCGAAACAGGAGGAAGGAGGATGTCTCCACAACTATGGCGGTCCGCCTGATGATGCTGGATGTTGTTGTTGTTATGATTACTGGTGAAACGTCACAGCTACTCCAATTGTAAATGTTGCAGTTGGTTTACTCACAACAAGCCGGTTTATTGCTGTACTAGTATACTACACTATACACTACACTATACACTTTACACAATACACTACTATACACAACACCATACACTACACTATACACTACACTATACACTACACTATACAACTATAGACTACACTTTACACTACTATACACTACACCACTATACACTACACTATACACAACACTTTACACTATACACTACTATACACAACACTATACACTACACCATACACTACTATACACAACACTATACACTACACCGTACACTACTATACACTACTATATACAATAGCTAACACGTAGGCTTTCGCGACCAATATCAGCCATGATACAGGTTTTTTTTTAGATCACATAAATATATAAATGTGTCGTTAAACACGCCATCATCCGACACAGCCAACTAGTTAGGGTTGTGTCACGTAAAGAGAACGTGTCAATTCGTCACTAGTACAGCAATATAGTGTAGTGTATAGTAGTGTAGTGTATAGTGGTGTAGTGTATAGTGGTGTAGTGTATAGTGTAGTGTATAGTGTAGTGTATAGTGTAGTGTATAGTGTAGTATAGTTGTGTATAGTGTAGTGTATAGTGTAGTGTATAGTGTAGTGTATAGTGTAGTATACTAGTACAGCACACCGGTGTGTTGGAGAGCAAAATCCACAACATTTACAATCTGACGTTTTGCCAGTAATTACAAACCGCCACCATCAGGCGGACAGCCTTGATGTGTGCAGACATCCTCCTCCCTACTCATCAAACAGATGGCTACATGTGATCACGTCACGTGTGAGCCCTTCACGTTAGAGTGCATTCGTGGGTTGGTGCGTGGGTGGGTTGGGATTAACAAATCCGTTAACATTTGCAATGGGCATCCTTTGACGGGGTTGGGTTATTCACACGGCAAGTCGGCGAACATTACACGCGGATTTGTTCTCGTATCTCCTGCCGCTTGCGTGCACTAATCACAGCAGAACCGTCTGTTAACAGGTGACCCCGTCTAAGTGTGGTGACCCGGCACGCATTACACTGTGAAAAAATATATATACATATATTTTTGTCCCTGGGTAGTAAGTGTTATTTTCTAATTGCTTATGCCTCAAAAGTACAGAGAATGGATATTATTCCCTCAAACTTTGCTTTTGTGACCAGGACACAAAGGCAAATGTAATAATCCACTCCATTAATAACACAGTGTAACACGATTTTTGTCCCTTGGTAGTAAGTGTTCTTTCTAAATTGCTTATGCCTCAAAAGTACAAAGAATGGCAATTATTCGTCACTAAACTTTGCTCTTGTGACCAGGACAGTGACATTTTGAAATGTACCTATTTTCAATGAGAAAACGAGCGCATTTGTGTCGTTCCTTCGCGTAAAGTCCTGGTCACAAAAGCAAAGTTTGTGGGAAATAATAGCCATCTTTTGAGGCATAAGCAATTAGGAAATAACACTTACTACCCAGGGACAAAATCGTGTTACAAGTGAAATAGGTCAATTTCAAAATATCACTGTCCTGGTCACAAAAGCAACGTTTGTGGGGAATAATGCCATTTCATGTACTTTTGAGGCATAAGCAATTAGGAAATAACACTTACTACCGAGAAACAAAAATTGTTACACCGTGTGATCATATCCATCCAACGCACGAGGATTGTAAAGGGGAGGAGAATGGGTTGGCGGTGGTTGGGGTTCAAGTTCAAGTTCATGTATTAGGTATAGCCCTGTGAGCCATTCGGCTCTTGAATCGGGTGCAACCGCAACAAACAAAAAACAAAAACATGAACAAAAAAACATCTTAAAGTGAATGTGACTGATTGCAAACAGAAAATCAAAGAAAAGACAGCAAAATATTGCAGAAAAAAACACCGTACACACCAACGCTGTGTGCAAAAATCCCAGTGGGATGCAAGTCAAACAACCAACAACAACCACAAGACAACTTAGATTAAGGCCATCAGTCTAACTCTGTACTACAACAACACAAAGAACAACCACAAGACAACTTAGATTAAGGCCATCAGTCTAACTCTATACTACAACAACACAAACAACAACAACAACCACAAGACAACTTAGATTAAGGCCATCAGTCTAACTCTATACTACAACAACACAAACAACAACAACAACCACAAGACAACTTAGATTAAGGCCATCAGTCTAACTCTGTACTACAACAAACGCAGGGCAGACCGGCGAGAGCCTTTCCTCCAATCTCGCCTGATATTGGGGGGTGGTCAAGGTTCCACCCTTCGAGCCTTCTAACACTCTCAATGTTTCACCCGCAAGTGCTGTTTTAATATGGAGGTATTTTGGAGTGGGGGGGGGCTTGATCGTGTAGGTATACAAATGTTGTGTCGTCGTTGAAAACCCCGCCATCACCCGACAGCCAATTAGTAAGGGTTGTGTCTCGTAAACAGAACGTGCCAATTCATCACTGGTACAGTACTCGTGTATAGTGTAGTGTATAATGTAGAGTAGTAGTGTATAGTGTAGTGTATTAGTGTATAGTGTAGTGTAGTGTATTGTAGTGTATAGTGTAGTGTAGTAGTGTATAGTGTAGTGTATAGTGTGGTGTATAGTTTAGTGTATAGTGGAGTGTATAGTGTAGTGTATAATGTAGAGTAGTAGTAGTGTCGTGTATAGTTTAGTGTATAGTGAGTGTATAATGTAGAGTAGTAGTGTATAGTGTCGTGTATAGTTTAGTGTATAGTGGAGTGTATAGTAGTGTATAGTAGTGTATAGTGTAGTGTATAGTAGTGTATAGTAGTGTATAGTAGTGTATTAGTGTAGTTAGTGTATTAGTGTATAGTGTAGTGTATAGTAGTGTAGTGTATTAGTGTATAGTGTAGTGTATAGTGGAGTGTATACCTCAACGTTGTGTGAATTTTAGTTGCATTTTGAACGCAAAGGAGAAATCCCCCCCCCCCCAGCGATGACGCGCGGCGTTGCCAAGGGCAAGCCCCGGTCAGCTGTAGTGGCTCGAGGAAATAATTAAATAATGTTGAATCGCACTAAATTGTCAATTTAACTACTTTAAAGTCGACGGATGGGAAACGGAATAGCCTATGCCAAGCACAAGGCTTGCGGCATGGTACCCGGCTGATTTTTTTTTACATAAACCGCACGGTTCGCGAGCCAAATTCTTCGCAAGCTGCGTGTACACAGACGGACAGACGGACCTGAATGTGGAATTTGTAGTCGGTGTCTCTGCGTCGACATCAGCAGCACCTAGGACAGGGCGAAGAAGACCAACTTAGTCACACTCATTCACTCACTCACACTCATTCACTCACACTCACTCACACTCACTCACACTCATTCACTAACTCACACTCATTCACTCACACTCACTCACACTCACTCACACTCATTCACTCATTCACTAACCACCTCATTCACTCACCTCATCACACTCATTCACTAACTCACTCACACTCATTCACTCACCTACACTCACTCACACCCACACTCACTCACTCACACTCATNCCTACACTCACACTCCCACACTCATTCACACTCACACTCATTCACTCACACTCACTCACACATTCACTCACTCACTCACTCACACTCATTCACTCATTCACTAACTCACACTCATACACTCATTCACTAACTCACTCACACATTCACTCACCTACACTCACTCACTCACTCACACTCACTCACTCACACTCATTCACTCATTCACNAACTCACACTCATTCACNAACTCACACTCATTCACTCACACTCCTACACTCATTCACTAACTCATACACTCATAACTACCCACACTCACTCACTCACCCACACTCACTCACTCACACTCATTCACTCACTCACTCACACTCATTCACTCTCTACACTCACTCACTCACACTCATTCACTAACTCCTACACTCATGCTCACCTACACTCACCCACTCACTCACCCACACATTAACTCACTCACACTCACTCACCCACACTCACACTCACTCACCCACACTCATTCACTCACACTCATTCACACCCACACTCATACAGACNGTAGGGGCAAGTGCTGTTAGCGAGCACCTATGAACGCAGCACACGGAGTGGTGGCCAGCACACGCCCGGCCGCACCATGTACTCATAGGCTGAGTCGACGTANGAACCCAAGACCGGTTCAGATAATCGTCACCTGTTGGCCGTGAGCGGGAATCGAACTCGGGTCGTAGGTTCATGCGCCGTATGCTCATACANCACGAGTCTNCCACTCACCCACACGTACACTCATTCACTCACTCACATTCATTCACTCACACTCACCCAAACCCACACTNGCCACACTCAAACTCATTCACTCACTCACACTCACCCAGACTCACCCACTCACTCACACTCACTCAGACTCACACACTCACCCAGACTCACCCACTCACTCACACTCACTCAGACTCACACTCCTACACTCACCCACTCATAGACTCATTCACTCCTACACTCACCCACCCACACTCACCTAAACTCACTCACACTCAAGCTCATACTCACCCACACCCATTCACACCCACACTCTTCTACCCACCCACTCACACTCACACACACTCACACCCACACTCACCCACCCACACTCACTCACTCACCCACCGTAAACTCACCCACCCACACTCACCCACACTCACTTGACCNACCTGAACACGACATTTCAGTCGGTGTCTCTGCATCTACATCAGCAGCCGTGTGTGACACAAGCAAAGTGAGTGAGAGAGAGAGAGATACATATATGCTGATAAAGACCCCGGATCTATCAAATCATCTATAAATATTCTGATCGTCACNGTCGACCTTTAACGCTGCCGTGCGTCGATTACTACGATTGATCCATCACAGAGGTCTTCTGGATTAGATCGCTTAAATATGGTCATTGAGCCGATGCCANGGGAGGAGTCACTTTTTATCCTTTATATTAAGTTCNCTGCTTGCGCTTGTGTTGCTTCTACGAGTGAAATCTTTCGTCGTTTTTACCCACTTCCCGTGATAATCGAGCTGCACACAGAGTTGTGGGTTTTTTCGGTTTTTTTTCTAATTTTACACNTTTTAGGGNAAACAAATTATATTTAATTACCAATTGCTTAATACTGGCAACAATCATCTACCCATAGGTGGCAGTTCAGCCAGAGGACGAGAGGACTCTAGCACAGATAAAAGGTTTATAGTGAAAAACTTTGTTTTTACGGGTTATACTTATTTTCTGTAGGCTTGTGTAGGGCTGTTACAGAGGGTCTGTTTGTGTAGGGCTGTTTACATAGGGGCTAACGGAAAACAGACACAGTGGGCGGGTCTCCGTGAGCACACGGGTGGTGCCCGCAACGACGTCCGTACTGGACGGCGTGAGGGGGTTTCGATCCTCTAACGGGGTATAAAAAGGGTTGAGCCAGAGAGCTCGGGCTCAGTCTGAGAGTAGTTAAGAGAAGAGAGAAGACCGGCCAGATAGGCCCTGGACTCCCCTGGGACGCCGCCCTTGTAAGGGCAGTGCAGGCTGGAGCCAGTGGCGTGGTCCCGGAACCAGAGTCAGACCTCTGGGATTCCGGTACCGTAGCCCGACTAACCAGTGTCGGGCCAGACAGCCTCCCCTAGCCCGTTAGCGGAGGACTCAGCTAGGAAGGCTAGCTAGGGGTGAATTCCCAGTTGTACGGGTGAGGGGGCCGATACATCCTCGAGTACTGTAAGCCCTTTGTGTAAATAAATACGTGTGCCTTACCCGTTGTCCACGCGTCTTCAACAACACTTCATCTGGCGTCAGAAGAACCAAGAACATGGACACGCGCCAAACAGCTCGAGCCAGGGAACAGCGGGCGGAGGACGCCGCCGAAATTGCCGAGCCCGAGATGGCTCTACTAGACGACGTGCAGCCGGGCCGGATGCGGGCTTACCGGAGCATCACCATGAAGAGGTGCAGCGGGGAGACGACCTGAGGCTGGCTCATGAGAGGCTGGCGGAACTGCTCTACGCCGCTGCCGCTACGCTGAAGGACATCACACGGCTGGGGCTGGTGGTCCACCGCGGGGCGAGGGGAACCGGCGTGTGGAGCGCCTTCCCGCCATTTCTGAAGATTTAAATTTTGAAATTCCCGCCATCGACGCAGCGACCGCTAGGGGCGTGGCCAACCTCAACCTGGGATCCGACATCGGCCGCGCTGGGGCTGCTGCATCAACGACGGAGGAGGCGCGTCATCAAAGCTGCGACAGGCGATGCCATCTGCCATTCGCGCCGAGACGCAGCCGAGTCGGGGAGGCAGCAGTCCACGGGACTCCACGGCAGCCGCTGCACTACACCAAAGGCTGCCCCGCTTAAAGAATTCGTGGGCGCAGAGGGCGACTGGAGCGGCTTTCGAAGACGCTTCCTCGCCCACCAGGAGATGGCTAAATGGACGGACGAAGAAGCTCTCAGCGCCCTGCCGGCGCTCCTGGACGGCGACGCGCTGGCCGCCCTAACATCGCACCAAAGGAAAAGCGCTCGACGTTGCCGATGGCGCTGCAGCTGCTGGGAGGAGTCTACGGACCATCGGCGGAATGCAGACAGGAGTTCTACGACCGCAAGCGGGAGAAAAGGAGTCGCCCCTAGCGTACCGAACGAGCCTCCTGGCGATGGCCAAGTCGGCCTTCCCCGGATGGATGACGACGGCATCGACGCTATGGTGACGGAGAAGATACTCCTCCTGGCCGACGATCTTGACATTGCTGTCGTCGCACAGGAGGACGCGGAAATGACATCGCTCCAGGCGGCGCGGCTCCTCCACGCAAACCTCCTGTCGCTTCGACGCAAAGCCAGCAGAGCATCGGCGGGGCGTGCGGTGGCTGCAGCCACCCTTCCGACGGAGGAACTCTACGCCGTCGACCACCGACGGCAACAGGCGACGAGTGCACGGCCGGGCCAGGACGGGTCGGGCCGTTCCGACCGTTCGTCACCTCCGACGTCGCTCCCGCGCTGTTTTAACTGCGGCGTCCGGGGCCACGTCGCCTCGGGGTGCCGCTCTCCTCGTCAGCGCGGGACGACACCTCACCGGGACGACGGGCCTCATCCCAAGCTCCACCATCAGAAACCGGCGAGTCGCGGCACCCACACGTTTGGCCCACACACACACCCGTCACGCACTCAAACACCGCGACGAGAGGGGGGCCGGTATCACGCACCATCGCACCATCACGCACCACTCCGGGTACCCATATCGAACCCGGCCAGTGGTCCGTGCTGGCCGATCGTGTGGTTGCCGCATCGTCGGGGTCGTCGGCCGTTGTAGGTTATATCGACGGGGTGGAAGTGCGCATCCTGGTCGATACNGGGGCATCGGCGACTATTATTTCGGAATTAATTTATAACATTCTCCCTGTCCGGAGTCGTCCCTTGATGCCAGTCAACATACCATTCTATGCGGCTAACGGGGCTCACTTGGCATCATCGGACAAATTCGTGCCCAAATTTGTATCGGGGAAATAAAATTGTCTGGGCCGATTTTTGTTTCGTCCTCGCTGGCGGTTCCGTGCCTGCTGGGACGGACTTCCTGGCCAAAATGCCCATTGTAATTTTGATCGACCAGGGTGCATAGAGCTTCCATCGGGCAGACGCATGGCGTTTCTGCCATCACCAGTTGCGACTCGGACGGCGTTCGCGACGGTGCCGGCGTTCGTGGAGAGAACGGTACGCGTTCCTCCGGGAACGCAAATGTTGGTGCCTTTGAAGCTTCGGCGGCCCTCGTTAAGGGTGCCGGGGCACAAGGAGTACTGTTGGGACCGTCTAGGGCCGGGTTAGTGGACCTGATTTACTACCGGCCCAGACCATAGTGAGAGGGGATAGTGAACCCTTCATCGCGGTCCTAAACGTGGGTTCGCGGACGGTGGTGCTCCCACAGGGACCGTGCTTGCTCACGCAACGCCGGTGCCGTGTGAGGAGCCGCCGTCAATTCCGTCAACACTGTCCTGCGTCGCGACCGCGTTCGGACAGCGATGAAGGGTGGCTCGAGGCCTTTGTGCGGGATCGACGGACCTGTCCGATTCAGAGCGTCAACAACTTAAAACGCTATTACGAGAATTTTCGACGTTTTTAGTCGAGATAAATATGATTTGGGTTGCACTCACTTGCTGCGTCACCATATTGACACGGGTGACAGCGCGCCAATTCGCCAAAATCCGTTTCGGTTGAGTCCCGCCGAAAAGGAACATGTCAAATCGGCTGTTGATGACATGTTAGCCGCGGACATCATTTCTCCTTCCACCAGCCCTTGGGGAGCGCCGATCGTCCTGGTTAAAAGCAGGACGGTTCGTTGCGGTTTTGCGTTGACTTCCGGCGTCTTAATAAAATTTCGGTTGCCGACGCATACCCGCTCCCTCGGATGGATGAATCGCTTGACGCTTTGGCGGGAGCACGATTCTTTTCCACACTCGATTTACTTTCGGGATTCTGGCAGCTTCCTCTGGATGATGAGTCTAAGCCTAAAACTGCTTTTCGTACACCGCACGGCTTGTTTCAATTCAACAGGTTGCCGATGGGCTTGCACTCAGCGCCGGCAACTTTCCAGCGTTTAATGGAATTGGTTTTGGCTGGACTGCAATGGGAGTCGTGCCTCATTTATTTGGATGACGTTATCGTCTTTAGTAAAACTTTTGATGAGCATCTCCAGAGGTTGCGGGCAGTTTTCCTAAAGATGCGGGCTGCTAATTTGAAATTTAAGCCCAAAAATGCCATTTGTTGCGTGATTCGGTGCGTTATTTGGGGCACATCGTGGGACGCTCAGGTATTGCTACCGATCCCGCCAAAACGCAGTGTGTCAGCTCCTGGCCGACTCCCACCACAGTGGGAGAAGTCAGGAGTTTTATTGGGTTCGCGTCGTATTATCGACGGTTTGTTGCTGATTTTGCAACGATCGCTAAACCCTGCACGCTCTAACATCTAAAGGGGTTCGTTTCCACTGGGGTCAAGAGGAGGAGGCTGCGTTTCGCTCCCTTCGGGACGCCCTGGTGAAAGCCCCTCCCTTGATCTACCCTGANTTTTCGAAACCCTTTTTGCTCGACACCGATGCGAGCAACACGGGTATTGGGGTGTGCTTTCCCAGGTGGTTGATGGCGTTGAACGGGTGGTCGCATACGGTAGTCGGGTGTTGTCTCCTGCGGAGCAGAGATATTGTGTTACCCGTAGAGAACTGTTGGCAATTGTATTCTTCATCCAACAGTACCGCCCATATCTGTACGGTCGGCATTTCACCGTCCGCACAGATCATGCGGCACTACAGTATGCCCTGCGGGTTCAACAACCATCGGGACAGTTGTCTCGATGGTTGGAGGTTCTCCAGGATTTTGATTTTGAGACCACTTACCGTAAGGGCGTTCGCCATACCAACGCGGACGCTCTGTCACGCATGCCAACCGCCTCGGAATGTGCATGCCTCCTGGGGTCGGGACGTTGCAGACCTTCAGGGGACGCATCGGTCCCGATCCTGGCAGCACCGACGACGTCGAGCCACTGGCTGATAACTCAATCGAACAACAGGGAAGGGATTCCTGTTGGGGTTGCCCGTCACTGAGTGGGGGCGCCTCCAAATGGAGGACACCTCCCTCTCGGGTGGCGTCGTCGCGTCGGGGGTGCTGGCCGGGTGAAAGGTGATTCGGGTGCATGGGAAATGGTACAGGGTCTGCTCATGCATTGGGACGCAAAATCACAGCGACATCGGCTGGTCGTCCCTTCGGGGTTGCGAGGCAAAGTGGTGTGGGCCGCGCATGAGCGCCTGTTACATCTGGGGACTCTAAAGACCCTTGCACTGATACAGTTGCATTTTTTTTGGCCTGGTATGACAAAGGATGTGGGGGATCTTTTGAGTTCATGCCCGCGGTGTGCGCAGCGGAAACCGCCGGCGCGGGAGTCTAACCCGCCTTTGCAATCGATCAAGGTGTCCAGAATAAATGAGCTGGTCGCACTGGACATCTTGGGCCCATTTCCCGCCACCCCAGGGGCAATAAGTATTTGCTGACAGGAGTCGAGTATTTTACACGCTGGCCCATGGCCTGGCCCTTGCCAACCAGTCGGCAGCAGCCATCGTGGACGCCTTTGTTCAGGATACGTCCTGGACAAAGGTGCCCGGAACGGCTGCTGACCGACCAGGGTAAAATTTTTCCAGCAAATTACTTAAACAAGTTTGTGACCTCTTAGGCACAAAGAAAATTCGGACCTCCCCGTATCACCCACAGACTGACGGAATGGTCGAGCGCTTGCATCGCACCATTTCGTCAATGATGGCACAGCAGGTCTCAGATTCCAGACTGATTGGGACCTGCATATTCAGGGGGTCTTGGCGGCATATCGAATGGCACCCCATGCAGCTACGGGGTTTTCCCCTTTTACCTTATGTACGGTCGCGAACCCGACCGCCTGTTCGCGCCCAGCTGCAGATCCCCGACCAGCAAGGAAAAACTAAATTGGCTGACCACGTCAAGTTTAATTTGGCTAAATTAACAGAGGCGCGGGATGCTGCGAGGTTAAACTCGGACCTCCGTCAAAAGGCGAACGAGCGCCTCAGGTTGGGTCGGGCGCATGTCATACAATGGAAACCGGGGGACAGGGCATGGTTGCACTGTCCCAAGTACCCCTGGCCACCTCCCCAAAGCTGGCGCGGCCGTGGCGGGGCCTGTGGAAGTGGTCGAGGTCCTGCGACCACAGTGCGTGCGCATTCGTTGGGGGAAGCGGCGATGGTTCGTGCACCCTCTCGGTTGAAACTTTCGTCGCGGCACACAAACCCACTTCACACATGCGTGGCCAGACGTGTGGGGGTCGACCGACTCACTGAGTCCGTCTCCACCGCGCTCACCTAATGCCTTGCCGGCCGTGCACTCCAGGTGCATCGAGACTGACGGGCTCACGCCCGACCACCCCTTCTGGGGATACCAACAGTCACGAGGCATCAGAGGAGGCCCCGCTCCCGGACGGACGATCGCCACCTGACGGTCCGCCACCGGGGTTTCCCGTGTGAGGGGCCCGCCGCAAGGACACGCGCAAAAATGCGCAGACTATTGTGAAACTGCAAGGACACGCGCAAAAATGCGCAGACTGTTGAGGAACTGGAAGATTTGTATATATGTTGTGTTCATTGTGTGTTGTGTGGGGGGGGGTGTTCCCTGCCCATTGCATTCACGTACGTTGGGCTCACCTGCTGTTGTGTGCATTGTGGCTTCGCTACAAATTGTATATAGCTTGTTCTTACGGTATCCGTATTTATTCGGGGGGGTGCGTCGGATTGTTCCCTTTCAGGGTTGAGGGTTTTGTTGTTGTCATTGTCGTTGTTGTTGTTGTTACTGTTGGTTCCTTCAAGTTAGCGTTAAAAACGTTTTTTTAAGGCACACGCGGGATCCAGGGTTAAATAACCTTTATTGAAAGTGTTGCAGCCGGGACGGCTGCGAGCTGTACAGGGGGGGTGATGTAGGGCTGTTACAGAGGGTCTGTTTGTGTAGGGCTGTTTACATAGGGCTAACGGAAAACAGACACAGTGGGCGGGGTCTCCGTGAGCACACGGGTGGTGCCGCAACGACGTCCGTACTGGACGGCGTGAGGGGGTTTCGATCCTCTAACGGGTATAAAAGGGTTGAGCCAGAGAGCTCGGGCTCAGTCTGAGAGTAGTTAAGAGAAGAGAGAAGACCGGCCAGATAGGCCCTGGACTCCCCCTGGGACGCCGCCCTTGTAAGGGCAGTGCAGGCTGGAGCCAGTGGCGTGGTCCCGGAACCAGAGTCAGACCTCTGGGATTCCGGGTACCGTAGCCCGACTAACCAGTGTCGGGCCAGACAGCCTCCCTAGCCCGTTAGCGGAGGACTCAGCTAGGAAGGCTAGCTAGGGGTGAATTCCCAGTTGTACGGGTGAGGGGGCCGATACATCCCTCGAGTACTGTAAGCCCTTTGTGTAAATAAATACGTGTGCCTTACCCCGTTGTCCACGCGTCTTCAACAACACTTCACATNAAATACATGAGCCGTATGTGAGCTCGATGCTGATGAATCATATCAATTTAAACCGAGTCGTCCAGATGCACTTGTTCAAACCGGGAGTTGTAAGTTCAACCGATGGACAATGCGGTCTCNAGAAGAACAGACACTGCACACCCACCATCAACCTTACCTCATCACCATCACCTACCACCATCACCACTCCACCTACACCACTCACACCCTCACTCACCANCAACCATCCACATCACCATTCACCACATTCATCAACACCACCANCACCACTCACACTAACACATTAACACTAACACCANCTAACACCACACTCACCCATTCACACATCCACCATCACCATCAACACNACATCACTCACACTACCCACCACTCACCCACTCACACTCCANCACCANACCCACCACCATACACTANCACACACCCATCAACACACAATCACACTACACCANCACCATTCACACTAACACACATNCGAACACTAACACCANCACACCACCACTCACACANTCACACCATCAACACACACCACANACCCATCACACNANCACCCATCAACACACCCACCATCAACACTACCATCCACATTCACCCACCACCATCGCTAACACCCCACCANACTACTACCACCATCACCATCCACTACCACATACACTACCACCTNACACATCCATNANCACACAATCAACACTGAACNCANCACCATCTACACTAACACAATCAACACTAACACCATCACATCACACTACCACCATCACCGGGAATNACACGGGTACCATCATCAACACTCACCCCCATCACCATCAACACNCATCACCATCAACACNAACACCATCAACAACACACTCANCATNAACACATCACACATCAACACTACACNTCACCANCAACCATCCANCACNATCAACACACCANTCACCATTCACCNTCACACACCACCATTCAACACCATCATCACCATCACCACTACCATCGCATCNACACNACCACCATCAACACNAATCCACCACTCANCTTCAACNCCANCATACACCACACCACCACCACTCCATCACCANNCANCACCAAAACACNACCANCATCACCACTCAATCTACCACCACCATCAACACNACCACCACCACCATCAACANCATCACTCGCCATTCACCACCACTANCACCCTCACCACCACNACCACCATCATACTACCACTACCCATCGTTCACCGCCANACACCACCATCACCACCATCACCACCAGCCATTCACCATCGCCACCCCATCCACCACAAAAACCATCACACACGAATCACTCACACACTCACCCAGCTCACTTTCACCACAATCTTAACTCAGTCANCCTCACTAAATCATCANCACGCACCCACCAACACCAACACGGTCACTTCACTTCGATCACCCCACCACTCATTCGCCATCACAGACCACTCAAGCCAACACTCATTCACTCACTCACACTCAGTCACTCATTCACTCACTCATTCACTCAATCACACTCATTCACTCACTCCACTGATTCACTCACACACGTTGTAATGTGAGCTGATGCCTAGTTTATTGATTACGATATGGCACGTAAAAATGAGATTTATTAATTGACCATCGCGGATATTGAGCATTGACATCTCAGAATCAATTAGAATCTTTATTTAGAGAAAATCTGAGGAGCGTCAAACTCTATGTACAGAGTCCAGCAGGGAGATGGGGTTTAAAAGTTACAATAACAATCNACAAATAATAATAAAGGAGTGCAAAATATAGAGAAGCGAAGCCGTTAAATGATGAAGCATGAATCGGCCTTTTCCTTCTCAATAAAGCAGGAGTTGTGGTTAAGACGTTCAAATCACCAATGCACAACACCTATTGCAAGGCATCAAATCTGCATTAACCACACGTACTTGTGGCAAAAGAAACAAACATGCTCCGATAAGAATCTATGCATCGTCTTTGAAACTGACTGGCCCACACCAGAGACCGCTTTCTTCATGGGCTTCTCTCTGCACCGGTGTAAGACCAGAGAACGCCAAAAGGCGAAGAGTGCAAAGACAATGCNAGTTTAGTGTCAGCGATTCGGAGACAAAGGTTCGTAGGAGGCACCTTTATAAAACAACTTCCACAGTCTCAAATTTCGATGTAAAGCTTTCGTGACTGCAGGGATTCATCTTCTTGGTTCTTTCGGCAATTATTTTATTATATATTATATTATGTTATTGTGTTTTATTGTTATTATTTTATTATTTCCCTTCCACGGTCTCGTCCGCACACTTTCCACAGTAGCTCAGCCGAGCCTTACATAAACTAGCCGTCTAATACTGACGGCGCTGGCTGAGATAGCCAACTGCTATCCGTAGCGCAATATCTAGCGGAGACGTTTAGCGACGAAGGCNACGAGGAGACGAGTCACTCCCAGAACCGGCAGCCTCGAGCCCCACGCTCTCGGCTTCTTTTATGCTCCCGGCGCGGGCTGGCTCCGCCCTGACTGCGCCTCCCTTAAATTTCGATGTAAAGCTTTCGTGACTGCAGGGATTCATCTTCTTGGTTCTTTCGGTAAAGTCACGTAGAAGGGAAGTAATAAAAATAAAACATAATAAAATATTCTCACGACGTTTCGGCCACAACGCAAGCAGCCGTCCTCAGGTGAAGAACAGGTCTGTCGAGAAGACAGCGTCTGAATGACGCTGTCTTCGCCTGAGGACGGCTGCTTGCATTGTGGCCGAAACGTCGTGAGAATTATTTTATTATGTTTTATTTTATTATTTTATTATTTCCCTTCTACGTGGTGACTTTACCGAAAGAACCAAGAAAATGCGCCTCCTTTCTCTCGAACCTGCCAGCAGGTTCCAGGGCCTCCAGATGGGGTCTCCGTGAACCTTGCCCTAGTTCCTCCGCTCTGTCAACACGCATCGTGCTCACGCCCTCAACCGGCGTGTGCGCTGTCTGTCCACCACAGTTGCCACTGCTGTCCACCAGTCGGCACCAGTACGCTACATGAGTATCGGTGCATTTATAGCTCGGTTGAGCCACTTATAGCTGAGCTGATACCTTTTGCCGGTATAAAAATAAAAAGATGAAACAATAAGAATTGGTACGCTTTGGTTCTTTCGGTAAAGTCACGTAGGTAGAAATAAAATAAAATAAATGACGACGTTTCGAACGCAACACAAGCGTTCGACTTCAGGCGACTTTACCGAAAGAACCCAAGAGTATGGATTCCTGCAGTCACGAAAGCTTCAAATCAAGATTAAGAATAGCTTCTAGATTTGAAGCTTTCGTGACTGCATCCATCTCTTTGGTTTTTTCGGTAAGTCACGTAGGTAAAAAATTAAAAAGATGAATTTAAAAAAATAAATCAATTAATTGATTAATTTTATAAAATATTATAAAATATATTAGTTTTTTTCGGAAAGTCACGTAGGTAGAAAAAAATAAAAAATATGAATTTCGATTTTAAAAAATGTCAATTTTACCGAAAGAACCCAATGTATTTTATAAAATATAAAATATTATAGCTTAAAATAAAATAAATTATTGCTTTTATTTTTTTCAATAAATTCATTGATTTTATTTTTTACCTACGTGACTTTACCGACAAAACCAAAGAGTATGAATAAGAATAGGTTTCACTCTTCGTGGCAATATAACAGGAACTGTTTGGATGCTCAAACGCCAAACAGCTACCTTTTGCGAGGCATCGAGTCTGCATTATCCGCCTCTTGCCGCATTGCAGAGCCGTACAGGTGGTGGTCTATAACGCCTCCTGTTTTATTGGCAGAAAAGGGTGAAACCGGCTATTCTAATGATACCGCCAAATAAAAAGGTTCCACAAATGAGGCACTAAATATGAATACACGAATCAATTATAGCAGACAGCGCGGCTGCTTTCGCCATTCTCGCCTGAAGATTAACGCTTGTGTTGCATTCGAAATGTCGTCATTTATTTTATTACATTTTTCTACCTACGTGACTTTACCGAAAAAACCAAAGAGTATGGATTCATGCAGTCACAAAAGCTTCAAATCAAATTAAAATACCTAATAGAGGGGCAAAGCACAGTCCGCGATAGCGCCTGAGATGCGTACGCAGGCTGAGTAAAGTTTAAAGTGCGTGGTAGGTAGCATCTAGAAGAATCCAGCAGCATCCCAATGCCTCGTGCGATGTGGATGATGATGACGCGATTGCTGATGTCGCTATTACTCGATCGCGTTGTGTCGTCCAATTCGCGTGATGAAAACTCTGTGGCGATATAGGAAGAACAGACCGTAACTGTAATGGAAGCAAATTTTGACTTAAAACTTTCGCGACTGCAGCAATTAATATTCTTTGGTTCTTTCGGTAAAGTCACGTAGATAGACAAAAGGAAATAAAATGAAAATAAAACTACGACATTTCGATCACAACACAAGCGATCGTGAGTTGTTCACTCTGTCTGGATTTTTTGGGGATGGCTGTAGGAGGTCTTCGTCCGGCAGAGGCACTGGCCGCTCATGATGAATGAACGGCTTTCATACTTCACAGATAAGGAGGGACCCAATGATGTTTGTGATCAGGAGGAGGTGCGTCCCATTCGCTCCGACAAACTGCACTGGAGTTGGAGAGTTCACCAATTGCCACGTCGCAGAGCCGTAGACGTGGGGTCTGCAATAACAAACACAACAACAACAATCATAATTCATCGGAATCAATCGCTTGATTTATACCATTAGAGGAACATTGATGAGCGAGATATATGAGGATCTTTCTGTTCACAGATGTTTCAGGAGGGGGACGCAGGGTTTGAACGTCAAACAGCACAGGCCGTTAAATTTCGATTTAAAGCTTTCGTGACTGCAGGGATTCATCTTCTTGGTTTTTCGGTAAAGTCATCACGTAGAAGGGAAGTAATAAAATAATAAAAATAAAACATAATAAATATTCTCACGACGTTTCGGCCACAACGCAAGCAAAGACTCTGTCTTCTCGACAGACCTGTTCTCCACTGAGGACGGCTGCTTGCGTTGTGGCCGAAACGTCGTGAGAATTATTTTATTATGTTTTATTTTTATTATTTTATTACTTCCATTCTACGTGACTTTACCGAAAGAACCAAGAAGACAGCACAGGCCCTCCGTGACGTACGCGATGACAGATGCGTTCATGAAAAAGTCGCGTATATCGAAATCGCGTACGTCAAAAACGATTTGCACGTATTTGACTCGCACTCGTATACACAATCACCAATATTATCCTAGCCTGTATCATGACAATAAATGTACAGTACACGCAATATAATACTCGGTCCTTAATACTTAATTATTTGCTACACCACCCTCTCATTCATTATCCCTTCAACCTGTGACGTCTCTTGCTAAATCCCTGTCCCTACCCCTATCACTACCCATCATTACCCAAACCCCATCACTACCCAGCACTACCCAACCCCTATCACTACCCAACCCCTATCACTACCCCAACCCCATCACTACCCAATCACTACCCCAACCCCATCACGACCCAATCACTACCCTATCACTACCCAATCACTACCCAACCCCATCACGACCCAATCACTACCCAACCCCATCACTACCCCTATCACTACCCCAACCCCATCACTACCCAATCACTACCCCTATCACTACCCCAACCCCATCACTACCCCTATCATTACCCCAACCCCAATCACTACCCAACCCCTATCACTACCCCAANCCCTATCACTACCCAACCCCTATCACTACCCCTANCCCCATCACTACCCAACCCCCATCACTACCCAACCCTATCACTACCCAACCCCTATCACTACCTCAACCCCATCACTACCCAACCCCATCACTACCCCAACCCCATCACTACCCAACCCCAATCACTACCCCAACCCGATCACTACCCAACCCATCACTACCCCTATCAACCCCTATCACTNCCCAACCCCTATCACTACCCAACCCCTATCACTACCCAACCCCATCACTACCCCAACCCCTATCACTACCTCAACCCCATCACTACCCCCATCACTACCCCAACCCCATCACTACCCCAACCCCATCACTACCCCAACCCCATCACTACCCCAACCCTATCACTACCCAACCNCTATCACTACCCCTATCACTACCCTATCACTACCCAACCCCTCACTACCCCAACCCCTATCACTACCCCCATCACTACCCAACCCAATCACTACCCCAACCCCATCACTACCCCAACCCCATCACTACCCAACCCCTATCACTACCCCAATCACTACCCAACCCCTATCACTACCCCAGCACTACCCCAACCCCATCACTACCCCAACCCCCATCACTACCCAATCACTACCCAACCCCCATCACTACCCCCATCACTACCCAACCCCATCACTANCCCCATCACTACCCCAACCCCATCACTACCCCATCACTACCCCAACCCCATCACTACCCCCATCACTACCCAACCCCATCACTACCCAATCACTACCCCAACCCCTATCACTACCCATCACTACCCATCGCCACCCCCAAATCCCCATCACCGCTCCAACCCCCCTCCACGGCAGTCGCCGTTCGCGTCGGTAGCACCGCGCGGACGCTCTCGCTCCGTGCGCCCACCTCACGTAGATCTGGGTGGACGACTTCGAGTAGATGTCGCCATTGTTGAGGATCGCCAGGAGGCTGACGGCGCCCCGCACGTCGGTGAACCCTTCCCAGCCGCCGCCGCCGCCGCCGCAACCGGCCGTCCGCTTGACGTACGCGAGCCCGTCTGTGGCTCCGAGGGCCCAGCATTCGTCGCCATTGCAGGCCGCGTGCTGGCACGTGGTCGGCAGGCCGTCGTCTTCGAAGGCGACGGGGGCCAACGGCCGCAGGGGGTCGCCGCGGCCGCACAGCAGCTGCTTGGCGGCGGTGATCGCGTAGATGGCGCCGGACGGTTGGGGAATACGTGGGCGATGTTGTCTAAGTGGAGACGTTGGAGGGACCGAGGGCGGTGAGGGGTGAGACGATGATTCCCGATCCCGCCTCGCCATTTTGGCTAGCGAGATGTTGACTACCTTGCCTGGTCTACAGGTGGTCGTGGGTTCCATCCCGTGACAATGGGAGATGTTGACTACCTCGCCTGGTCTACAGGTGGTCGTGGGTTCCATTCCTGACACTGGGGATGTTGCTACTGCCTGGTTGGAGTCTGGGTTCCATTCCGTGACACTGGGAGATGTTGACTACCTTGCCGAGTCTACAGGAGGTCGTGGGTTTTGATTACTGAACCTGAGGATGGCTGCTGTTGTATCGTTGGAGTCTGTGTCTCTCTCTCATCATCATCACGGTGGCTAGATGTTGACTACCTCGCCTGGTCTACAGGAGGTCGTGGGTTTTGATTACTGAACCTGAGGATGGCTGCTGTTGTATCGTTGGAGTCTGTGTCTCCCTCATCATCACGGTGGCTAGATGTTGACTACCTCGCCTGGTCTACAGGTGGTCGTGGGTTTTGATTACTGAACCTGAGGATGGCTGCTACTGTATCGTTGGAGTCTGTGTCTCTCTCTCATCATCACGGTGGCTAGATGTTGACTACCTCGCCTGGTCTACAGGTGGTCGTGGGTTTTGATTACTGAAGCTGAGGATGGCTGCTGTTGTATCGATGGAGTCTGTGTCTCCCTCTCATCATCACGGTGGCTAGATGTTGACTACCTCGCCTGGTCTACAGGTGGTCGTGGGTTTTGATTACTGAAGCTGAGGATGGCTGCTACTGTATCGATGGAGTCTGTGTCTCTCTCTCATCATCATCACGGTGGCTAGATGTTGACTACCTCGCCTGGTCTACAGGTGGTCGTGGGTTTTGATTACTGAACCTGAGGATGGCTGCTACTGTATCGTTGGAGTCTGTGTCTCCCTCTCATCATCACGGTGGCTAGATGTTGACTACCTCGCCTGGTCTACAGGTGGTCGTGGGTTTTGATTACTGAACCTGACGATGCCTGCTGCTGTATAGTTGGTGTTTGCGTGTCTCTCTCATCATCACGGTGGCTAGATGTTAACTACTTCGCCTGGTATACAGGAAGTTCTGGGGTTCGATCCCGACTCTGACGATGCTGCTGCTGTATATTTTGAGTTTGCGTCTCTCTCTCATCATCATCATCACGGTGGCTATGAGATGTTAACTACCTCGCTTGGCATGCAGGAGGTCGTGGGTTTTTATTCCGGACCCTGACGATACCTGGCTGCTGTATACTTGAAATCTGCGCCTCTCTCTCATCATCATCACGATGGCTAGGAGATGTTAACTACCTCACCTGGTATACATGAAGTTTGCTGATTGGTCCACAGAAGCTTAACGTACACACTTGCCCCATCGGTCCGTTAAGGCGTTTGCCTTCGAACCAAATTCCGGTCCTGGTCCAACGGACGGACTGACTGGTAAACACTGCAATGTGAGAAGTGTTGGCAAGTCGCAAAAGCAAAGGTTCCCCGTATAGCCCGTGACAGACTGTCGGGGCAAGTGCTGTTAGATGGTAACACCGATGAAGCCTACTGGCACTCTGGCACACGAGGGGGTGGGTGGCCAGCACCACGCCCGGCCGCCTTTGTCTCCCGAGTGGCGATGTTTGCTACACACCGCTACACCAGCTACTCATTTGAAGGCTGAGTCGGCCAATAACAACAATCGCCATTCGCCACTAAGTGGCGGTGACGTCACCACAGCGATTGTACCAGGCTATGTGCACATCGAGGCCACCACGTGAAGCATCGAACGCCCGCTGGCAGGAGGTCACGGGACAGACCCAGCAGGTGCCACGGGTCGACTGACTGAGAAGACTGTGCCAACTTGCTGCGTTTTAGCCACGCGGCGCTCCGCTCGTTGTTGTGAGCGTCGCTCCTCTGCCCTCCGCTGTTGTTGCTGGAGGTAGCAACTGCCTCCAACTGCCCAGTAGCCTCAACGTGCACCTAGCCTGGCACTGCCCAGTGGCATCCTTCACGAGCTTCCTCCACAGAGGGCGCTCTTGACACCGCCAGTAACCAGTAATCCGGACGGGTGACTATAAACAATCTATAAACTAATTACTAATCTCTTATTATGTTGATTTGAAGCTTTCGTGACTGCAGAAATCCATACTCATTGGTTCTTTCGGTAAAGCATGATCTGACCGTGGGAAAGCATGATGACGGGCGCTTGCGTTGCGCCCGAAACGTCTAGATTTATTTTATACCTACGTGACTTTACCGAAAGATCTTAATTTTGGAGCTTTCGTGACTGTAGGAATTATTCTTTGGTTCTTTCGGTAAAGTCACGTATAAAGATAAAATAATAAATTAAATAATAGCATACGACGTTTCGATTGCAACACAAGCAATCATCATCAGGTATAACGAAATAGCGACATAGAATCTAACCAGAAATCTATAGACAGACATATAATGACATATAATGTCTGTCTATAGACAGACATAAATCTAACCAGAAATCTATGGACAGACATATGTCTGTCTATAGCAGCGGTCAGGAACCTATGGCTCGCGAGCCATATATGGCTCTTCCGGTGACGGCATATGGCTCCCAGATAATTTTGAGTTGAAAAAAATAATAATGATAAAAATCAGTTTGGAACTGATTTTAAAATAGTTGTGATATTGCTTAATAATGCCGTGTCATTTTAAAGTAAACAGAAATTAGTTTTGAAGATAAAACTTCTCGGGTCACGGGTCCCGTGACCAGAAGTCACATTAAAACTAAGACATATTTAATTTATTATACGTTAAAAATACTATACGGCTCTCAATGAAATATATTTAGAAATATTTGACTTTTATGGCTCTCCCAGTCAAAAAGGTTCCCGACCCCTGGGCTATAGTTTTCTGGTTAGATTTTATGTCGCTATTTCATTATACCTGATGATGATTGCTTGTGTTGCAATCGAAACGTCGCATGCTATTATTTAATTTATAACTTTATCTTTATACGTGACTTTACCGAAAGAACCAAAGAGTATTTTTATGTTACCAGGTAAGAACCCACTGAGCTAAGTATCTCTTTTTCTAAAGCAGACCCTGCGGGTGCCACGTTGTCGACCCGACCGATGCACCGTCCGCACAGCGCGCGGAGAGACGCCACCTGCCACGTGGTACCAGCGATGGTCGATGACGCGGTAGAGTTTCTTGTCCGGGGTCACGCCCCACACGTGGGCTCCGCCTACGCTGACCCTCCGCATCGAGCCGAGCAATGGCTGCCATCCGCGGCCGTTCCAGCCAACGACCTTGTAGCCGCTCGTGACGGCCGCCATGAGGCCTCCGCTCGCCGAGGCGCCGATGAAGTCGATGCCGGATTCGTTGGAGCATCGCAGGCCTTCGCGTAGCGCGGCGCGCGCGAGAGAACACACAGAGACAGAAACAGTGACAGAATATTTTTGGTTCTTTCGGTAAAGTCACGTAGAAGGGAAGTAATAAAATAATAAAAATAAAACATAATAAAATAATTCTCACGACGTTTCGGCTACAACGCAAGCAGCCGTCTTCAGGTGAAGAAGTGACAGAATCATCATGGGAACCTCCTTTGCCAGTAATCAAAATATGAGAATAGGTAATCTTAACTTTGGAGCTTTCGTGACTGCAGGAATTATTCTTTGGTTCTTTCGGTAAAGTCACGTCTAAAGAAAAAAAATTAAATAATAGCATACGACTTTTCGATTGCAACACAAGCAATCATCATTATACCTGATGATGATTGCTTGTGTTGCAATCGAAACGTCGTATGCTATTATTTAGTTTATTATTTTTTCTTTATACGTGACTTTACCGAAAGAACCAAAGAATAATTCCTTCTGGCAACAAAACAGCGGTGTTGAGATTAAAACACAAACTGAAACCTTGAACAAGAACCATGTCATTAACCACGATACTTGTGGTCAGATTGCAAAAAAAAGCATACTCTTTGAAACTGATTGGTGGGGAAAGCCGGAGGACCCGGAGAAAAATCCACGCCACACGGGGGAGAGGAGGGAGAGAGCCTCCATACAGGCAGGCATCAGAGTCGGAATCGAACCCAGCCCCTGTATACCAGGCGAGGTAGTCAACATCTCCTGCCCCCCGTGATGATGATGAGAGGGAGACGCAGACTCCAAATATACAGCAGCAGCAGGCATTGTCAGAGTCGGAATCGAACCCACGATCTCCTGTATACCAGGCGAGGTAGTCAACATCTCCTAGTCACCGTGATGATGATGAGAGAGAGGAGAGACGCAGACTCCAAATATACAGCAGCAGCAGGCATTGTCAGAGTCGGAATCGAACCCACGACCTCCTGTATACCAGGCGAGGTAGTCAACATCTCCTGCCCCCCGTGATGATGATGAGAGAGAGAGACGCAGACTCCAAATATACAGCAGCAGCAGGCATCGTCAGGGTCAGCATCGAACCCACGACCTCCTGTATACCACACTACACTACTATACACTACACTATACACTACACTACTATACACCACTACTATACACTACACACTACACTATACACTACACTATACACTATATACTACACTATACACTACACTATTATACACTACACTACTATACACTATACTGCTATACACTATTACACTATACACTACACTACTATACACTACTACACTATATACTATACACTACTACTACTACTATACACTACACTACTATACACTACACTATACACTACACTATACACTACACTATACACTACTACACTATACACTACACTACTATACAGTCCACCAGAGGTGGGACAAAGTCATTGTTATGCAAGTCCAAGTCGAGTCTGAAGTCATCAAATTCATGACTCGAGTCTGACTCGAGTCCAAGTCACATGACTCGAGTCCACACCTCTGCAGTCCACTATACAGTATACACTACACTATACACTCCACTATACACTGCACCACTATACACTACACTATACACTACACTATACACTACACTATACACTACACTACTATACACTACATCTACTATACACTACACTATACACTACACTACTATACACTACACTACTATGCACTACACCACTGTACACTACACTATACACTACACCACTATACAGTCCACTATACAGTATACACTACACTACACACTACTATACACTCCACTATACACTACACTACTATACACTACACTATACACTGCACCACTATACGCTACTCCACTATACACTACACACCACACTACACTGTACTATATACTACACTATACACTACACTACTATATACTATACACTACACCACTATACAATACACTATACACTACACTACTATACACTACACTACTATACACTCCACTACTATACACTCCACTACACACTCGTGTTGTACTAGTGACGAATTGGCACGTTCTGTTTACGTGACGCAACCCTTACTAGTTGCTGTGTCGGGTGGTGGAGGGGTTTAAACGACGACACAACAACATTTAAATATTGACGCGATCTACCCCAACAAACAAAAAACCTCTATTAAGGATGATATTGGTCGCGAAAGCCCGCTACGCGTTAAATTATTGTTCTTTTGACGTAAAACTTTCGTTACTGCGGGAATTAATATTCAATGGTTTTTTCGGTAAAGTCGCGTAGA
>MU249639.1:1396016-1433035 GCA_018977245.1 Lethenteron camtschaticum
CCACTCACGTCCACCACTACTCATCACTCCACCACTCGTCGCACCCACTCACTCATCCACTCACCCACTTATCCACTCACTCACATCGTCCACCCACTCACTCGTCCACTCACCCCCTCGTCCACCCACTCACTCATCCACTCACCCCCTCGTCCACCCACTCACTCATCCACTCACCCACTCATCCACTCACTCATCCACTCACTCATCCACTCACTCACTCATCCCCCCACTCACTCATCCACTCACTCACTCATGTCTCTGTGTCTCTATGGGTCTCTGTGTGTCTTTATGGGACTCTGTGTGTCTCTGGGTTTGTGTGTCTCTCTGGTCTCTGTGTGTCTCTATGGGTCTCTGTGTGTCTCTATGGGTCTCTATGTATCTCTGTGGGTGTCTATGTACCTCTAATCAGGTCTCTGTGTATGGGTCTCTGTGGATCTTGTATAGGTCTCTATGGGTCTCTATGTATCTCTGTGTATGGGTCTCTATGGTCTCTACGGGCCTCTGTGTATGGGTCTTTGTGTCTCTGTGTGTAGGTCTCTATGTGTATCTCTATGGTCTCAATGCCTGTACATTTCCAACGTGGAATTTTTTTAAAGCAAAATCGTTTAGCAGTCCAACAGATTTCACTTACCACGGCGCTGACGGCGGTGAGGTGTCAGGTGCTTCGTCAGCACCATCACCGACATCGCCACCATCACCACCACCATCACCACCACCAACATCACCACCATCACCACCACCATGACCACCACCACCATCACCACCATCACACCACCAACATCACCACCACCATCACCACCACATCACCACCATCACCACCACCAACATCACCACCACCATCACACCACCGACATCACCATCACCACCACCATCACCACCACCATCACCACCACCATCACCACCACCATCAGCAGTCACATTCTCATCGTGATGGCCACGTGGCTTGCCCAGTTGATCCTCAACGATGGATTGGCAGTTCCCACGTGATGGTGGGGGTGGCTGTTGTTGTGGTGGCTGTTGTTGTGTGGCTGTTGTTGTGGTGGTGGCTGTTGTTGTTGTTGTGGTGGTGGCTGTTGTGGTGGTGGCTGTTGTTGTGGTGGCTGTTGTTGTGGTGGCTGTTGTGGTGGTGGTGGTTGTTGTTGTTGTTGTGGTGGGGTGTTGTGGTGGTGGCTGTTGTTGTGGTGGTGTTGTTGTGGTGGCTGTTGTGGTGGTGGCTGTTGTTGTTGTTGTGGTGGTGGCTGTTGTGGTTGTTGTTGTGGTGGCTGTTGTTGTGGTGGCTGTTGTGGTGGTGGTGGTGGCTGTTGTTGTTGTGGTGTGGCTTGTTGGTTGTGGTGGTGGTGTTGTGGTGGTGGNTGTTGTGTGGTGGTGGCTGTTGTTGTTGTGGTGTTGTTGTTGATGTGTTGTTGTTGTGGTGGTGGTGTTGTTGTTGTTGTTGTGGTGGTGTTGTGGTGGTGGTGGTGTTCCATGGCGNACCCCCCTGATGACGGTCCGAGGGTGGTGGGTNGGGTGGTGGTGGAGGTGTGGAGGTGGTGGAGGTGGTGGGGGGGTGGTGGGGAGGTGGTGAAGGTGGTGGAGGTGGTGGAGGAGGTGGTGATGGTAGTGAGTAGGTGGTGGAGGTGGTGGGGGTGGGGTGGTGGGGGTGGTGTGGAGGTGGTGGAGGTGAAGGTGGTGGAGGTGGTGGTGGAGGTGGAGGTGGTGGAGTGGTGGGGGTGGAGGAGGTGGTGGTGATGAAGGTGGTGTTGGTGGGAGGTGGAGGANGTGGTGGTAGTGGTGGTGGAGGTGGTGGAAGAGGTGGTGGGGGTGGTGGTGTGTTGGTGGAGGGGTGAGGAGGTGGTGATGGTGTGAGTNGGTGGTGGAGGTGGTGGGGGTGGTGGAGGTGGTGGAGGTGGTGGGGGTGGTAGTGATAGTGGTGTGGAGGTGTTGGTGGTAGTGGTGGTGAAGGGGGTGGTGTTGGTGGTGGTGGTGGTGACGAAGAGTGACGAGGTGGACGAGGTGACGAGGTGGACGATGAGGAGGTGGAGTGTTTGTGTGCAGACGGACGAGGGGAACCAACTGAAAGGGGAATAGGAAGTGAGGACGGCTCGTGANGTGNCACGCGGTCACGGTGAGGGAGGACACAACTTCCGTTTCAACATCGTCATCAACATCATCAACATCACATCATCAACATCATCAACATCATCATCAACAACATGTCCAACATCAACATCAACATCATCAACATCATCATCAACATNATCCATCATCATCAAACATCAACATNAACATCATCAANATCACATCATCATCATNAACATCCCATNATNAACATCATCATCATCAACATCATNATCATCATNAACATCATCATCATCATCAACATCATCACAANAGCATCATCATCAATCAGCATCATCATCATCAACAGCATCATCATCAACATCATCATCATCATCATCAACATCATAACATCATCATCACAACATCATCAACATCATCATAACAACATCATCAACATCATCATCATCAACATCATCAACATCATCATCATCAATCAACATCATCATCATCATCATCAACAGCATCATCATCAACATCATCAACATCATCAACATCATCATCATCAACATTAACATGCACATCATCAACAACATCATCATCATCATCATCAACATCATCATCATCAACATCATCACATCATCATCAACATCATCATCATCAACAACATCATCATCATCATCATCATCNACATCCATCACAACATNAANATCATCATCAACATCAACATGGAGACATCAACATNAACAACATCATCATTAACATNATCATCATCAATTAACATNATCATCATCATCATCAACATTAACAACATCATCAACANCATCATNATCATCATCATCATNATNATCATCAATATCATACACATCATCATCTACATCATCATCAACATNAACATNATCATCATCATCATCATCAACAACATCATCATCATCATCATCAACACATCATCATCAACATCATCACATCATCAACAACATCATCATCACAACATCATCAANATCATCAACATCATCATCAACATCACAACATCANCCATCATCAACATCACACATCATCATCACACATCAAGCATCATCACCAACATCATCTCATCATATCATCATCAACANATCATCATCGCCATCCCACACCAGGTNATNATCAACATNAACAGCANATCAACACATCATCACCACCATTATCACAACATCATCATCATCACACCATNACAACATCACTACATCATCAACATCAATCCACAACATCATCAACATCACNACATCATCATCATCAACATCANCAATCNNCATCACATCATCACTCACAACATCATCATCATCATCACAACATCATAACATCATCAACATCAACATCATCACAGCATCATNATCAACTCATCACATTCAACAACCAACAGGTCACACACATCACATCATCACAATCATCATCATCATCATCACATCAACATCACTGCACATCATCATCATCATCAACATCAATCATCATCAACATCATCAANATCACACATCATCTCATCATCATCAACATCATCAACATCATCATCACAACAATCATCATCATCATCAAATGAGGGTGATTTTCTGANNCGGTCCTGGGGAGACCTCCCTAGGTCGTCAGCCTGCAAATGAGTTGTAGCTGGTACAGTGTGTGGTGATGGTGGTGATGTGGTGGTGATNGTGGTGATGGTGGTGATGGTGGCTGACTGGTGGTNGTGCATGGTGGCCTGTGGTGGTGATGGTGGNGATGGTGGTGATGGTGGTGTGGTGTGGTGATGGTGGGCCTTTGTCTATGGTGGTGGTGGTGGTGATGGTGGTGATGGTGGTGGTGATGGTGGTGGTGATGGTGGTGATGGTGGTGATGGTGGTGATTGGTGGTNGTGGTGNTGGTGATGGTGGTGATGGTGGTGGTGATGGTGGTGTTGGTGGTGGTGATGATGGTGGTGNTGGTGGTGGTGATGGTGGTGTTGGTGGTTGGTGGTGATGGTGGTGATTGGTGGTGGTGATGGTGGTGTTGGTGGTGATGGTGGTGATGGTGGTGNNGTGGTGGTGGTGATGGTGGTGTTGGTGGTAATGGTGGTGATGGTGGTGGNATGGTGATGGTGGTGATGGTGGTGTGGTGGTGATGATGGTGGTGTTGGTGGTGTGATGATGGTGGTAATGGTGGTGGTGATGGTGGTGTTGGTGGTAATGGTGGTGATGGTGGTGGTGGTGATGGTGGTGGTGGTGATGGTGGTGGTGTTGATANTGGTGGTGGTGGTGTTGGTGGCGATGATGGTGGTGGAGCAGTGAACATGCTAGCACTGGGGAGAGACAAAGACGGTCGGGCGTGGTGGTCCTGGCCCCCTTCTGTGTTGCTCAGAGTGCCTAACAGCACTTGCCCCTACAGTCTGTTCAGGCTACACGGGGGATCTTTGTCTTGTGGGGGGGGCCAGGTGGGACATCTCCCACTCATCTCACGCAGTCGACCCCTGGGCACCTTCAAGGTCTGCCCCCCCCCCCCCCCGTGACCTCCCCCTGCTGACGGGAGTTCGACGTTTCACGTGGTAGCCTCGACGCCGTGGTGACATCACCGCCACCTAGTGGCGAATGGAGGTTGTTGTGTGTGTGTGTTTATGTTGTGTGTCTCTGTGTGTGTCTCTGTGTGTATCNGTGTGTGTGTGGTCTCTGTGTGTCTGTGTGTGTTTATGTGTGTGTCTGTGTGTCTCTGTGTGTCTCTCTTGTGTGTCTCTGTGTGTGTCTCTCTCTCTGTGTCTATGTGTGTCTCTCTCTTTGTGTCTCTGTGTGTGTGTCTATGTTGTGTGTCTCTATATGTGTGTCTCTCTGTGTGTGTCTCTCTCTCTCTCTCTGTGTCTCTGTGTGTGTCTCTCTCTGTGTCTCTGTGTGTGTGTGTCTGTGTGTGTGTGTCTCTCTCTCTGTGTGTGTCTGTTTGTGTGTCTCTGTGTGTCTCTCTCTGTGTGTCTCTGTTGTCTCTGTGTGTCTCTGTGTGTGTCTCTCTCTGCTTGTGTCTGTCTGTGTGTGTGTGTCTCTCTGTGTGTCTATGTGTGTGTCTCTCTCTGTGTGTCTGTGTGTGTCTCTCTCTCTGTGTCTCTGTGTGTGCCTCTTTCTGTGTGTCTCTGTGTTTGTCTCTCTCTGTGTTTGTCTCTCTCTGCTTGTGTCTGTCTGTGTGTCTCTCTCTGTGTGTCTCTCTCTGTGTTGTGTCTCTCTGTGTGTCTCTGTGTGTGTGTCTCTCTGTGTGTCTCTGTGTGTGTCTCTCTCTGTGTGCCTCTGTGTGTATCTCTCTCTGTGTGTCTCTCTGTGTGTCTCTGTGTGTCTCTCTCTGCTTGTGTGGCTGTCTGTGTGTTTCTCTCTGTGTGTCTCTGTTGTGTCTCTCTCTGTGTGTCTCTGTGTGTATCTGTGTGTGTCTCTGTGTGTCTCTGTGTGTGTCTCTGTGTGTGTCTCTCTCTGTGTGCCTCTGTGTGTATCTCTCTCTATGTGTCTCTCTGTGTGTGTCTCTGTGTGTGTCTCTCTCTGCTTGTGTGTCTGTCTGTGTGTCTCTGTGCGTCTCTCTCTGTGTCTCTGTGTGTGTCTTTTCTGTCTCTCTCTGTGTCTCTGTGTGTCTCTCTCTGTGTGTCTCTGTGTGTCTCTCTGTGTGTCTCTGTGTGGTCTCTCTCTGTGTGTGTGTGTGTCTCCGTGTCTGTGTTTTGTCTCTCAAATGTAGCAATCTTTGGAAGAATGTAATCAACCAGGTGGGTGTTCACACGAAATTGATTTTTCCAAGACGGAGGTTACTCTGCAAACCTACCGGCTACCTTCAGAGATTTCTTCGTGAAGCCATCCAGATATAAAAACACAGACACAACTTCAACCGAGAGGACGGACGCCATTAACCAGGTAAAGTCTTAACTGACTGTGATGTTTCCATCCAACCTGCAAATGTCAGCTGTTTTTAAATCCTTTATATTAAGTTCGCTTGCTTGCTTGCTTGCGTGCTTGCTTGCTTGCTTACGACCGTGCAAATCTTTCGGTCGTTTTTTAACCCACTTCCCGTGATCCAATCGAGCTGACATTTTGCACACAGACTCGTTGTGCGTGACAATTAATGTTCGTGATTTTTCCCCAAATGTTACACTGTTTAGGGAAAACAAATTAAATATTTAATTACCAATTGCTTAATACTGGCAGACAATCATCTGACCCATAGGTGGCAGCCATCTCAAGCCAGAGGACGAGAGGACTCTAGCCGCCACGCATATAAAGGATTTAGAGTGAAACACTTTGTTTTTACGGGTTATACTTATTTCGACTCTCTGTGTGTGTGTCTCTCTCTTAGATCTCTGATGCTCACGTGTCCGTTTCATTGCACTCTATTTGCTTTGGATTACACCGTTGGGTTGCACTCCCTCGTCGAGGAGGCCGCTTCCGTTTGCAGGCCAATCAGTTTCAAAGACAATACCCATTTATAAACACAGCGTAACAAAAAAATCTATGTTTTTGTTCCTGGCTAGTAAGTGTTATTTTCTAATTGCTCATGCCTCAAAAGTACAGAAAGTGGCTGTTATTCCCCCAAAACTTGCTTCTGTGACTAGGACTGTGATCATTTGAAATGTATATTTTCAATGAGAAAACGTGGTGTGCATTTGTGTCATTCCTTCACTAAAGTCCCGGTCACAAAAGCAAAGTTTGTGGGGAATAAACAGCCAAATTCTATACTTTTAAGGCATAAGCAATTAGAAAATCACACTTACTACCTAGGAACAAAATGTATATTCTTGGTTCTTTCGGTAAAGTAATGTAGAAGGAAAATAAAAAATAATAAAAATTAAACATAATAAATATTATGTTTTATTTCTATTTATTTTTATTGTTTTATTATTTCCCTCCTACGTGACTTTACCCTGCAGTCACGAAAGCTTTAAATCGAAACAAATTGTATGTTACAAAGTTTTAATTATCAGAGCCGTGTTTGTTTGCATGCTCACTACTAATACTGCTTGTGGTTAATGCAGTAACATACAAAACATTTTCTTATCTGGTGCCCGAACATCTTAACACAATTTCCATTCATTGGCTACCACATTCTGATGAGCCCCCCCCTCTCCTCCCCCTTCAACTTGCTTATAAGGGATTACATCTTGAATCATTGCCTCACTTGATGCAGCTAATTCGGCTGTGACGGTCCACCTGATGACGGAGACTTGTGTTGCCTCCGAAACGTCGTGATTTTTGTTTTATTTTATTTTCATTAATTTTGATGTTTTACCTACGTGACTTTACCGAAAAAAACTAAGAATATGAATCCTTGCAGTCACGAAAGCTTCAAATCTGGAATCTTAACACAACTATTGTTTTATTTACAGAAAGGGTAAACTTATTATTATTCGGTAAAGTCACGTAATGAAAAATAAAAATAAATGAAAATAACTCAATAAATCACGACGTTTCGGAGGCAACACAAGCTCCGTCATCAGGTGGAACAGCCACAGCCAAATTACTGTAGCGAGTAGAGGAAGGTTAGCAACTCGGTTAGCTGCGAATTCTTGTCCGTTCTCTGTTAAAAGCTCTCACAGATAAGTGGAATTCCTCCCCGTAGAGGCGTTAATTTCTCTGTTCACTACAGTAATTTTGCTGTGGTTGTTCCACTGATGACGGAAACTTGTGTTGCCTCCGAAACGTCGTGATTTAATTTAGTTATTTTCATTTTATTATATTTTTATTATTACCTACGTGACTTAACCGAAAGACCCAAAAAGTATGGTTCATTGCAGTCACGAAAACTTGAAATCTAGAACCTATTGTTATTATTATTAGTTTTTCATACTTTAATACTGGTTAAAAAAACAGGTCCCATTTTTGTTACTAACCCGTTATTTAAAATGGCTTCCTTTTCGCACATTATTGTATCACGTGTTTTTGTAGTTGCTGTGTGTGTATGTCTTCTTTTCATATTTTTTCATGATGGTTTTTGTCGTGATTTTTGAAAATCCGGAGACTCCTCACCCAAGCCAACCGGTCGGATAATCGATTATAATCAATAACATCGATTTGAAGCTTTCGTGACTGCAGGAATCCATACTCTTTGGTTCTTTCAGTAAAGTCACGGAGGTAGAAAACTAATAGATCACGACGTTTCGATCGCAACACAAGCAATCGAACCAAAGAGTATAATCCACCATCACGCATTCACGCTACCAAATGGGTGGTGAGTCTGTGGGTGTCTGTGTGGTGAGTCTGTGGGTCTCTGTGTGGTGAGTCTGTGGTCTCTGTGTGGTGAGTCTGTGGGTCTCTGTGTGGTGAGTCTGTTGGTCTCTGTGTGGTGAGTCTGTGGTCTCTGTGTGGTGAGTCTGTGGCTCTCTGTGTGGTGAGTCTGTGGGTCTCTGTGTGGTGAGTCTGTGGGTCTCTGTGTGGTGGTGAGTCTATGGGTCTCTGTGTGAGTCTATGGGTCTCTATGTGGTGGTGAGTCTATGGGTCTCTGTGTGGTGAGTCTATTGGTCTCTGTATGGTGAGTCTATGGGTCTCTGTGTGGTGAGTCTATTGGTCTCTGTATGGTGAGTCTATTGGTCTCTGTATGGTGAGTCTGTGGGTCTCTGTGTGGTGAGTCTGTGGGTCTCTGTGTGTTGAGTCTGTGGGTCTCTGTGTGGTGAGTCTGTGGGTCTCTGTGTGGTGAGTCTGTGGGTCTCTGCGTGGTGAGTCTGTGGGTCTCTGTGTGGTGAGTCTCTCTGTGTGGTGAGTCTGTGGGTCTCTGTGTGGTGAGTCTATGGGTCTCTGTGTGAGTCTGTGGGTCTCTGTATGGGAGTCTATGGGTCTCTGTGGAGTCTGTGGGTCTGTGTGGGAGTCTGTGGGTCTCTGTATGGTGAGTCTGTGGGTCTCTGTGTGGTGAGTCTGTGGGTCTCTGTGTGGTGAGTCTGTGGGTCTCTGGTGAGTCTATTGGTCTCTGTGTGGTGAGTCTATTGTGAGTCTATTGTGTGGTGAGTCTATTGTCTCTGTGTGGTGAGTCTATGGGTCTCTGTGTGGTGAGTCTATGGGTCTCTGTGTGGTGAGTCTATGGGTCTCTTTGTGGTGAGTCTATGGGTCTCTATGTGGTGAGTCTATGGGTCTCTGTGTGGTGAGTCTATGGGTATCTATGTGGTGAGTCTATTGGTCTCTGTATGGTGAGTCTATGGGCCTCTGTGTGGTGAGTCTATGGGTCTCTGTGTGGTGAGTCTATGGGTCTCTATGTGGTGAGTCTGTGGGTCTCTGTATGGTGAGTCTGTGGGTCTCTGTGTGGTGAGTCTATGGGTCTCTGTGGTGAGTCTATGGGTCTATGTGGTGAGTCTATGGGTCTCTGTGTGGTGAGTCTATGGGTGTCTATGTGGTGAGTCTATTGGTCTCTGTATGGTGAGTCTATGGGTCTCTGTGTGGTGAGTCTATGGGTCTCTGTGTGGTGAGTCTATGGGTCTCTATGTGGTGAGTCTGTGGGTCTCTGTATGGTGAGTCTGTGGGTCTCTGTGTGGTGAGTCTGTGGGTTCTATGGGAGTCTATGGGTCTCTGTGGGAGTCTGTCTGTGTGGTGAGTCTATGGGTCTCTATGTGGTGAGTCTATGGGTCTCTGTGTGGTGAGTCTATTGGTCTCTGTATGGTGAGCATTCTTGTCAACCCTTATCAGTGCCCCTACAGACCAATTCAGACCTTATTGGTTAGCCTATGCCGCTTATAAATCTGAACGTTCAGAAAAAAAACAATAACAACATTTTATGTCTTCTACACATAGACAAAGGCATCGTCAGGATCGGGATCGCACCCATGACCTCCTGTATACCAAGCGAGGTAGTTAACATTCGGGCCATGTCAACATCCTTTCTCTCACAAAAGGAAATCCGTGTCACCGCCTGACGCTACAGGCTCGCAGCGAGAGTGATCAGAATCAGTAGCGTTCATTAAACCGATGCCACAGAACAGGGAAGTATTCCGACCTGCACGAATGGGAAGCAAGGAGCTCTATGGCCTCGGGGTGGTGGGGGGGAGGCTGTCTCTGTGTCTCTCTGGACCAGGCTGAGCGTGGCGAAGACGGATGAGTCGTCATCCAAGTGGCACGGGTGAGACGCGGATGTCTGTGTGGGTGTGTGTGTCTGTGCCAGTCATCTCGGTCATCTCAGTCAGTCGACCCGTGGCACCTGCTGGGTCTGCCCCGTGACCTCCTGCCAGCGGGCGTTCGACACTTCACGTGGCCTCAAGGTGCACATGGCCTGGCACAAGCGTTGTGGTGACGTCACGCCACTTAGTGGTGAATAACGGTTGTTGTTGTCTGTGTGTGTGTCTGTGTGTGTGTGTCTGGGTTGTTCTTCGTGCTTTCGGAGTCCCTGACGCCCTGCTCACGATCAATAAGGACCTTCATGATGGTGAGCGGGCCCGGGTAAAACTACGTGGCCGGGAGTCAGAGCCATTCCCTGTACACCTTGGGGTGCGACAGGGATGTCCTCTGGCTCCCACATTATTTAACATTATTTTGACCACGTAGTTCGTGAAGCCTTCAATACTGTACCGGGAGAATTTCCATCTGGTACAGATATAATGGGAGGCTGATCGATGCCCGGGTGCGATCAAGGGATGGCTCCCTATTGGTCAACCACGTTATGTATGCCGATGATTTGGTAATAGCTGCTCATTCAAAGAAGGAGTTGGAGACGCTGCTGCTGAGACTGGAGCGTGCCACTCAGAGGTGGGGCCTTACCATCAGCCCCACAAAACTAAGCACCTGCCTGGGTATTTGTACCATCGAACACTCCACCCCACAACTCCCAATCGGTGATGGGGCAGTTGTGGAGAGAGTGGAGAGTTTCCCATACCTGGGCAGTGTGCTTATGACCGGCTCCAGTTTAACAGCAGAGGTCTCACTCCGAATCAGTTGAGCGGCAATACATTTTCATCGGTTGCATAACGCTGTGTGGAAGCTACCTGGTCTGTCGCTCCGCACGAAGCTTCAGGTCTCTCGCCACAGTCATTCCCTCCTTCTCTACTTGCGAAACGTGGACCCCCATAATGGAGCACTTCGCCGGTTAGAAACATTTAGGCTGGCCTGCCTACGATCCATCCTGTATTTAACCAGGCTGAATTGTGTGAGGAGCTCACAAATCCTTGAAAGATCTGGGCAAAGTCCCATCGGTGAGCTCCTCCGGCAGGCAAGGCTGCGTTGGCTGGGTCATGTAGCCCGCATGCCCAGCACCGCATGCCTAAACAGCTTTTGTTCGGCGGATGAGGGGGCTAAACGGGCGTGGCACGGGCTAGAGAATAGATGGAGTGATGTGGTACAGGAGACGTGGAGCTGAGTGGACTTGCTAAGACTGGTACCAGCGGTGTCAAGATCGGCCTCTGTGGAGGAGGCTCGTGAAGGACGCTACTGGGCAGTTGGAGGCAGTCGCCTCCAACAACAACGGAGGGCGGAGGAGCGACGCTCACAACAACGAGCGGAGCGCCGGTGGCTAAAGCGCAGCAAGTTGGCACAAGAGGGGCACAGGTGGTGCATCAGCCAGTCATCTCGGTCATCTCAGTTAGTCGACCGTAGCACCTGGGTCTGCCCCGTGACCTCCTGCCAGCGGGCGTTCGACACTTCACGTGGCTCAAGTGCACATGGCCTGGCACAAGCGTCGTGGTGAGGTCACCGCCACTGAGTGGCTAATGGCGGCTGTTGCTGTTGTTGTCTGTGTGTGTGTTGTGTGTGTGTGTGTAGTGGGGAGCGGTGTGTAGCGGTTAGCGCGCTGCGCTATGAACCTGGCGACCCGGGTTCAATTCCCGCTCACGGCAAACACCAGTGACGATTATCTGAACCGGTTCTGGGCCTCCGCTAGGTCGACTCAGCTTCAAATGAGTACCTGGTGTGACATGTGAACATCGCCACTAGGGAGACAAAGGCAGCCGGGCGTGGTGTTGGCCACCCACCCCTAGTGTGCTGTGCTGGTCTGTTACAGGCTATACGGGGGATCTTTGTGTGTCACTCTCCAACTCACCCACCCACCATCCCGCTCACACGTCCACAAAGACAAAGATCCCTCGCGTAGCCTGTAACAGACTGTAGGGGCAAGTGCTGTCAATGAGTAGCAGCGCCTATGAAGGCTAGCACGGCACCGAGGGGGTGGGGGCCAGGACCGGTTCAGATAATCGTTACTGGTGTTGGCCGTGAGCGGGAATCAAACTCGGGTCATCGGGTTCATAGCACAGCGTAGCGCTAACCGCTACACCGCCGCCCCGTACACACCACGCACACACTCACTCATCCACCCACTCACTAACTCACTCACCAGCTCACTCATCCACGCGCTCACTCACTCATCCCACAACCACTAACTCACCCACCCACTCACTTATCCACCCACGTCTCACTCACTCATCCACTCACCTCCTACCACTCACCTACTGATTCACCCAACTCACTCATCCATCCACTCACTCACTCATCCACCCATCCGCTCGCTCACTCACTCACTCAAGCATCCACCCACCACCCACGCACTTCAGAAGTGGATGCCGTGTTGAGTGTATGATGAGAATATGTTTCTTGCACGAGATCCACTCGGATTGCAGACGACATCAAAAGCATTCCGCGATCGTAGAATCACAATCACAGCTGGTACACAGAACGATTGTCTGTTTTTTTATTATTTTGTACAAACGCTTGCAGGAATAAGGAACGAGGAAACGACCTTGGCTTGTCCAAGACGTCGTGGTTTGTGTTTCCACGTTTTGGGCAAACCATTAAATCATTCACTCTGTAACACGATTTTATACTCTTCGGTTTTTTCGGTAAAGTCACGTAGGTGAAAATAAAAATAAAATAAAAATGAAACTAAATTAAATCACGACGTTTCGGAGGCAACACAAGCTTCCGTCTTCAGGTGGAACTGCTACAGCAAAAACCAAAGAGTATGGATCCTTGCAGTCACGAAAACTTCAATTCTAGAACACGATGTTTGTTCGTGGGTAGTAAGTGTTATGCTTTTTAATGGACTATTTATCCCCACAAACGTTGCTTTTGTGACCAGGATTTTAAGTGAAGGAATGACACAAATGCACACCACATTTTCTTAATTGAAAATATGTACATTTCAAATTGTCACTGGCCTGGTCACAAAAGCACAGTTTGTGGGGGAATAATAACCATTTTACGGACTTTTGAAGCATAAGCAATCCGGAAAAAACTTGCTACCTAGGAACAAAAAATATATGTTTTGTTACACAGTGTACAGTTATGGCCGGTATTCAATGGTGTTACGTTATGGGCTTTTGTTATCGGTTTACATGGGTCATGTAGCCCGCATGCCCAGCCACCGCATGCCTAAACAGCTTTTGTTCGGCCGGATCGAGAGAGCTAGACGGGCGCGGCACGGGCTAGAGAAGAGATGGAGTGATGTGGTACAGGAGAACGTGGAGCTGAGTGAGTGAGTGGGTGAGTGAGTGGGTGAGTGTGTGAGTGGCACGGGCTAGAGAAGAGATGGAGTGATGTGGTACAGGAGACACGGGCTAGAGAAGAGATGGAGTGATGTGGTACAGGAGGACGTGGAGCTGAGTGGACTTGCCGATGACTGGTACCAGCGGTGTCAAGATCGGCCTCAGTGGAGGAGGCTCGTGAAGGACGCTGCTACTGGGCAGTTGGAGGCAGTCGCCCTCCAACAACAACGGAGGGCGGAGGAGCGACGCTCACAACAACGAGCGGAGCGCCGGGCGGCTAAAACACAGCGAGTTGGCACAATAGGAGGCGCAGGTGGTGCATCGGTCGGTCATCTCAGTCAGTCAACCCGTGCACCTGCAGGATCTGTCCCGTGACCTCCGGCACCTAGCCTGGCACAGCAGTCAACCCATGGCACCTGCAGGGTCTGTCCTGTGACCTCCTCCTCCTGGTGCACCTAGTCTGGCACAGCAGCAGTACAACCATGGCACCTGCAGGGTCTGTCCCGTTACGTCTTGCCGGCGGGCGTTCGACACTTCACGTGGCCTGAACATGCACCCGGCCTGGCAAAGGCACCGGGGTGATGTATCCACCACTTAGTGGCGAACGGCGGTTGTTGTTGTTGTTATACAATAGTTATAGTTTCGCTTGGATTTTTTTTTTAAACATGCATAATGCATATGTAGTGGTGATACGCGCTGGCAGTAGGGATCGTGGGGCAGCGCGTGGTGATTGGCTGTGTGTTGGTGACGCGCGCTGACAGTGAGGGATCGTAGGTCAGCGCGGGTCATGGGTTATGTGATGGTGATTGGCNGTGTGTTGGTGACGCGCGCTGACAGTGATGGATCGTGTGGCAGCGCGTGGTGATTGGTTGTGTGCGCTGACACAAGCTGGAAGAAGGGATCGTGTGGCAGCGCGTGGTGATTGGCTGTGTGTTGGTGACGCACGCTGACAGTGGTGGATCGTGTGGCAGCGCGTGGTGATTGGTTGTGTGCGCTGACACAAGCTGGAAGAAGGGATCGTGTGGCAGCGCGTGGTGATTGGTCGACTAGGGTGGGTGCTCACATCGCGGTCCGCATAGGCTCCGTCTCCTCGGAGCGGAGGGCTATACAAGGCGGTGCGCGCGGGCGCTCGGGGAGTTGGTGACCAGTGAAGACGGAAGACGGAGGAGGAAGAGGTAGGCCCTGAGACCCCTAGTCCCGCTGTCCTTCTAAGGACCGGGCCCTGTGTGGCTCAGAGGCGGGACCTTGGGACCCGGGGCCGGACGTCCGTGTGAGGACCGGGCCGCGGGACCAGTGGTCGTGACCCAGACCCAAGCCGGGTGGTTCTGTAGGTTCCCCTGGAAGCTACGGGCTGGAGAGCCGGTGTGTGTGTAGCCGGGTGGAACGTGTAGCGTGAGCTGTAGTGTCCACACGTGTTATTGTGGCAAGACAAGTGTTAATGCACATGCATATGCAGTACTAATCACATTCCTGCATTTCCCATAAATATGCTAAATTCCTGTTGATATGCAAATTCCTTTGTCAATGCGCCAGCTTATATATATGCTCCAAGCTCGTGTGCTGTTTCATTCAGACTCTGTCGCCTCGACGGACCTGGTTTTCACCTGAGGACGGCTGCTTGCGTTGTGGCCGAAACGTCGTGAGAATTGTTTTATTATTTTTATTTTTATTATTTTATTACTTCCCTTCTACGTGACTTTACCGAAAGAACCAAGAAGAAGACAAGTGTTAATAAAGTGTGCTACCCGTCAAGTGGTCTCCCGCCGTAGTTAACTATACTGCACATAGAACCCTTCCAGTCGGAATTGTAAAGTGTCAACGGCGCTCACCGCGTCATCAAAATCTTTCGTGACCAACATTGTACACAGTAGGGGTACATTTCGCTGGGGTCACAGCAGAGGGGGGGGGGTATCCTTAGGTTTTTTCGGTAAAGTCACGTAGGTAAAACATCAAATTAATAAAAATAAAATAAAGATCACGACGTTTCGGAGGCAACACAAGTCTCCGTCTCCGAAACGTCTGCCTCCGAAACGTCGTGATCTTTATTTTATTTTATTTTTATTAATTTTGATGTTTTACCTACGTGACTTTACCGAAAAAACCTAAGAATATGAATCCTTGCAGTCACGAAAGCTTCAAATCTAGAAGAGAGGGGGGGGGGTGGAGGTGAGATGTCTCAGCAACTCTGTGGCTGTCGCCTGATGAAGCCGGTTGCTGTAAGTGCTGTTACGTGGTCGCTCTCCAAGTTAGCGCTACGAACCTGCGACCCAGGTTCGATTCCCACTCACCACAACCAGCACCCACCCCTCGTGTGCCGAAGCACCTTCCTTCATAGGTGCTGCTACCGCTAACAGCACTTGGCCCAACATTCTGTCCAGGCTATACGGGGGATTGTTGCTGTTGGCGTGTGTGTGTCTGTGTCTGTGTGTGTACGGAGCGGTAGTGTAGTGGTTAGCGCCTGACGATTCGATTCCCGCTCACGGCCAAGACCAGTGACATTATCTGAACCGTTCCCAGTGTTTATATATTGCGTATTAAAATATATATATATAAAACTAATTCATGAAAAAACGTGTAATTTTACGAAATTATGCTAAGTTATGTAATCATGCAAACGTATGAATTCATGCTACTTAGCCTCTGCTTCGTCATCTAGGAATCTTGATCATAAATTGAAGAAAGTGTAATTGTATGAAGTTATGCAAGTGTAGTGACATTGAATGAGTCAACTGAAGCAGCGTGCCGCTGGGAGATTGCTATACAATGGAATTGGGGTAGTAGCAGCCCCGTTCTACCACTTGCACCTGTGGGCAAGGCCTGGAACAATCTGGGAGGGATCCAGAGGGGCGAGGGGCAAAGCCTGGCCACGCTGTTGAGGATAAAAGGCGAGCTCAGAATCACGGTTCGGGCTGCTGAGATCTGGAGTAGAACTCGTTGTGTCATCATCGTCGTCGTCGTCGTGATCTCGCCCTCTGCAAGCTGTGGGTCTGGCAGCGCGTTGGCTGTCCCGACCCCGGGTATGTCGCTATCCACGTAGGGCTGTGAAGGCCGGAATAAAGAGAGAGAAAGAAAAAAGGGGGAAAAAAGAGAGAAAAAGAGAGAAAGAGAGAGTTCGTATTCTTTGGTTCTCTCGGTAAAGTCACGTAAATAGAAAAGCAAAAATACTAAAAAAATTAAAATGTTAAAATAACAATAATGAAATAAAATACTAATTGAAAATATTAAAGCAAAAAAAACTCACAGTAAAATAAAAAATTGTAATATACATTTTTTTAAATCAAAAATTCAGATACATTTGAAAATAAAAAAAAGCAAAAAACCCACGGCGTTTCGATCGCAACACGAGCGGTCTTCATCAGATTCTTTGTGTCTTTCGGTAAAGCCACGTGGATTGAAACAAGTATAACCCGTAAAAACAAAGTTTTTCACTCTAAATCCTTTATATGCGTGGCGGCTAGAGTCCTCTCGTCCTCTGGCTTGAGATGGCTGCCACCTATGGGTCAGATGATTGTCTGCCAGTATTAAGCAATTGGTAATTAAATATTTAATTTGTTTTCCCTAAAAATTTTGGGAAAAAATTTTTCACGAACATTAATTGTCTCGCACAACGAGTCTGTGTGCAGAATGTCAGCTCGATTGGATCACGGGAAGTGGGTTAAAAAACGACCGAAAGGTTTGCACGATCCTAGGCAAGCAAGCGAACTTAATATAAAGGATTTAAAAAACATATCACGACGTTTCGTGTGCTGTATTAGCTGCTGGTTGGTGAGGCTCTGATCCTATGGAATTCATTTTATCTTGGTCGTGTGTGTACGACCTATTTCGCATTCATAATAAAGGTTGTTTTGGGTTAGATCGCGTTATTTATAAATGTGTCGCAGCCCTCCACCCGACACGGCCAATCGGTAAGAAATGTGTCACGTTGACAAAACGCCAATTACAGGTAGTCCCCTAGTTACGATGGTCCGACAATATGGAGACAATGCCAAGCACAAAATAAGCCATAGGTCGAGTTGAGCCGGTCAAACACAGGGTGCACCGTCTGTCGCGAACTTTATAGCGTCGCTTTAAACACGTTCCTGCGGAGGGAGCTGGTAGGAACGTCGGGTTACTCGGTCAATGGCCTGCAGGGTCAACGGCGACGTGTGTATTCCGCAAATATGCCCGACTGTGAGGGCGGGCACAAGCCGGCGTGAGTAGGTGAAACGTTGAGTTTTATAAGGGCACCACGGGGTGACCAGCCCCACCCCACCAGCCCACCCCTCCCACCATCCACCCAGCCCCACCCTCCCACCCAGCCCCTCCCCACTCTCCCCACCCTCACCACCCAGCCCACCCAGCCCCACCCCTCCCACCCCCACCCTCACCACCCAGCCCCTCCCCACTCAGCCCTCCCCACCCAGCCCCCCACCCTCCCCACCCTCCCCACCCAGCCCTCCCCACCCTCTCCTCCCACCCAGCCCACCCTCCCCACCCAGCCCCTCCCCACTCTCCCACCTCACCACCCAGCCCCTCCCACCTCCCTCCCACCCAGCCCCTCCCTCCCACTCAGCCCCTCCCCACCCAGCCCCCCCCACCCTCCCCACCCTCACCACCCGCTCCTCCCACCTCCCTCCCCACCAGCCCACCCTCCCCACCCAGCCCCTNCCCACCCTCCCCACCCTCACCACCCAGCTCCTCCCACCTCCCCTCCCCACCCAGCCCCACCCTCCCCACCCAGCCCTCCCACCCTCCCCTCCCACCCAGCCCACCCTCCCACCCAGCCCTCCCCACCCTCCCCTCCCACCCAGCCTCTCCCACGACGGACGGACGGACACAATAATCTCCTGTGGGCTGGTGTAACCAGGAGGTTGCTGCCCGTATGAATGGTTTGGGCAGGTGAAACGCCTTCAAATTCGACCTTTGATCTGTCAGGGATATATTTTATTATATACACGGCACGATCTTCGTATTGTGTTTGTTGAGTCCGAGGTGACTGCTGGTGTAGACGCAGAGACGCCGACTGCACATTTCATATTCAGGTTGGTGAAGCGAGTGCAAGATTGTGGGTGAGTGAATGATTGTGAGTGGGTGAATGAGTGTGAGTTGGTGAGTGAATGAGTGTGAGTGGGTGTGAATGAGTGTATAAATGAATGTGAGTTACTGAATGTGAATGAGTGAATGAAAGAGTGGGTGAGTGAGTGAATGAGTGTGAGTGAGTGAGTGTGAGTGGGTGAGTGAATTATTGAGTGAGTGAGTGAATGATTGAGTGGGTGAGTAAGTGAATGAGTCTGAGTGAATGTGAGTTAATGAGTGAATGAGTGTGGGTGAGTGAGTGAATGAGTGTGAGTGAGTGAATGAGTGTGAGTGAGTGTGAGTGTGTGAGTGAATGATTGAGTGGGTGAGTGAGTGAATGATTGAGTCGGTGAGTAAGTGAATGAGTATGAGTGAATGTGAGTTAGTGAGTGAATGAGTGTGGGTGAGTGAATGAGAGTGGGTGAGTGAGTGAATGAGTGTGAGTGTGTGAGTGAATGAGTGTGAGTGGGTGAGTGAATAATTGAGTGGGTGAGTGAGTGAATGAGTCTGAGTGAATGTGAGTTAGTGAATGAATATGAGTGACTCAGAGTGAGTGAGTGAGTGAATGAGTGTGAGTGAGTGTGAATGAGTGTATAAATGAATGTGAGTTACTGAATGTGAGTGAGTGAGTGAAAGAGTGGGTGAGTGAGTGAATGAGTGTGAGTGGGTGAGTGAATGATTGAGTGGGTGAGTGAGTGAATGATTGAGTCGGTGAGTAAGTGAATGAGTATGAATGAATGTGAGTTAGTGAGTGAATGAGTGTGGGTGAGTGAATGAGAGTGGGTGAGTGAGTGAATGAGTCTGAGTGAATGTGAGTTAGTGAGTGAATGAGTGTGGGTGAGTGAATGAGAGTGGGTGAGTGAGTGAATGAGTCTGAGTGAATGTGAGTTAGTGAGTGAATGAGAGTGAATGAGTGACTCAGAGTGAGTGAGTGAATGAGTGTGAGTGAGTGTGAATGAATGTATAAATGATTATGTGTTACTGAATGTGAGTGAGTGAGTGAAACAGTGGGTGAGTGAGTGAATGAGTGTGAGTGGGTGAGTGAATGATTGAGTGGGTGAGTGAGTGAATGATTGAGTCGGTGAGTAAGTGAATGAGTATGAGTGAATGTGAGTTAGTGAGTGAATGAGAGTGGGTGAGTGAGTGAATGAGTGTGAGTGAATGAGAGTGGGTGAGTGAGTGAATGAGTGTGAGTGAGTGAATGAGTATGAGTGGGTGAGTGAATGAATGAGTCTGAGTGAATGGGAGTTAGTGAGTGAATGAGAGTGAATGAGTGACTCAGAGTGAGTGAGTGAATGAGTGTGAGTGAGTGTGAATGAGTGTATAAATGAATGTGAGTTACTGAATGTGAGTGAGTGAGTGAAAGAGTGTGAGTGAGTGAATGATTGAGTGGGTGAGTGAGTGAATGAGTGTGGGCGAGTGAGTGATGATGGTTGCTTGTGTTGCAATCGAAACGTCGCATGCTATTATTTAGACTGATGGTCTTAATCGAAGTTGTCTTGTGGTTGTTGTTGTTGTTTGACTTGCATCCCACTGGGATTTTTGCACACAACGTTGGTGTACGGTGTTTTTCTGCAATATTTTGCTGTCTTTCTTGGATTTTCTGTTTACACTCAGTCACACATAGTCACTTTAAGATGTTTTTTTTGTTCATGTTTTTGTTTTTTGTTTGTTGCGGTTGCACCCGATTCAAGAGCCGAATGGCTCACAGGGCTCTATACCTAAAAAACGAACTTGAAACTTTAAACTTAATTTGAAAATATTTTCTTCGTGACTTTAACGAAAGAACCAAAAAGTGACACATTCATACTTACGCGGTCTAAACCCCCCCCACTCCCCAAACAAAACAATATTACGAATATTAGCCATGTATTTATTAACGCACACACACACACGCACACACGCACACGCACTACACACGCACGCACACACACACGCACACACACACACACACGCACACACACACACGCACACACGCACACACACGCACACACGCACACACACACGCTCACACACACACGCACACACGCACACACGCACGCACACACACACACACACACACACACACACACGCACACACACACGCACACACACGCACGCACACACACACACACGCACACACACACACACACCGCACACACGCACACACACACACACACGCACACACGCACACACACACGCACACACACGCACACACGCGCACACACACACACACACACACACACACACGCGCACACACGCACACACGCACGCACACACACACGCACACACACGCACACGCACACACGCACACACGCACACACGCACACACGNACACGCACACACACGCACACACGCACACACACGCACACACGCACACACACACACACGCACACACGCACACACACGCACACACACACACGCGCACACACGCACACACGCACGCATCTTCAACGAGGCAATGGTTAACGACTGATATTTTTATTTTGTTTTACCGTTCCACGTGAATGGCAGAGTGCATCATAAAAGTGCCAACACTTCAGGGTGACCATCGTTTTTTGGTGGGGGGGAAAAGAACGGGTGATGATAATAAGGATAAGAGACTCCAACGTGATAACAAAGGTGCTGTCAATGGCTTCAAATAGTCTCTGCCGCTCGCTCTCAATCGCTGTCAACGCATTGCCTGGAGTCGTCTCCGTTGTGGTCTCCAGAGGCGCCTTCCTCGTGGCGCCGATGCAAATTCTCTGGAGTGTTCACACTTTTTTGGAAGTATCCTGTGTAGTGTAGTGTGTAGTGTAGTGTGTAGTGTAGTGTATAGTGTAGTGTAGTGTGTAGTGTAGTAGTGTATAGTGTAGTGTACAATGCAGTAGCGTGGTGTATAGTAGCGTAGTGTATCGTATAGTATATATTAGTGCAGTGCATAGTAGTGTAGTGTCTAGTGTAGTTTATTCAAGTTTAGTGTAGTGCATAGTGTAGTATATACTAGTGTAGTGTATAGTGTAGAGTATAGTGTACTATACAGTAGTGTAGTGTATAGTAGTGTAGTGTACTGTAGTGTAGTGTATAGTGTATTAGAAAGTAGTGTATAGTGTATTAGAAAGTAGTGTAGTGTATAGTGTGGTATATAGTGGTGTAGTATATAGTAGTGTACTGTATAGTGTATTACATAGGAGTGTAGTGTATAGTGTAGTGCATAGTAGTGTATTATTGTAGTATAGTGTATCGTAGTGTAGTGCATAGTGTGGTATATACTTGTGTCGTGTATAGTGTAGAGTATAGTGTAGTATATTGTAGTGTATAGTAGTGTATAGTGTATATAGTAGTGTATTGTAGTGTAGTGTATAGTAGTGTAGTGTATAGTATATTGCAGTGTAGTGTATAGTAGTGTTTAGATGCGTAGTATATTAGTGTAGTGTATAGTAATGTAGTGTATAGTGTAGTAAAGATTAGTGGAGTGTATATAATGCAGCACATAGCAGTGTAGTATTTACAAGATGCTTCGAAAAATTGTTAACACTTCCACGGACTATCATTTTTCATCGGAAATTTGCTGTCAATAGCTTCCAAAAAGCTCAAAGAGTCTCTGCCACTCGTTCGCCATCGTTGTCAACGTGCGTCCCTGGATCTCCTCCCGATTTCATCACTCGAGGAGGAATCGTCGCAAGCTCTCAGGGAGCGTTGAACAAACAATGTCGAAGCACCCCGCGTTTCTCTCGGGGAGGATCGCAAAGGTCGCGTGCATTTTGCGTAATTGACGCTTTCCTCGTAAAACTTTGCCGGCGAATGACACCGTCCGTCCCGAATTGTTAACTTTATTGAGGGCTATTTATAAAGGATGAGCAGGTGAAACGCCTTTCACGGAGAACTTTGTACCATCGGGAATATACACACACACAGACGTGACCTTATTATTACGTTAATTGAGTCAATGTGGGAGTTGCTGTGGACTGCAAATGCGTTAAGGTTGGTCAAGCGAGTGCATGAGGGTGGAAGAGTGTGGTGAGTGAGTGAGTGAATGAGTGAGTGTGGGTGAGTGAGTGAGTGAATGAGTGTGGGTGAGTACGTGAATGAGTGTGGGTGAGTGGGTGAGTGAATAAGTGTGGGTGAGTGGGTGAATGAGTGTGGGTGAGTGAGTGAATGCGTGTGGGTGAGTCAATGAGTGTGAGTGAGTGAATGAGTGTGAGTAAGTGAATAATTGTGGGTGAGTGGGTGAATGCGTGTGGGTGAGTGAGTGAGTAAATAAGTGTGGGTGAGTAGGTGAGTGAGTAAATGAGTGTCTGTGTGAGTGAGTGAATGAGTGAGTAAGTGTGGGTGAGTTGGTGAATGCGTGTGGGTGAGTGAGTGAATGAGTGTGGGTGAGTGAATGAGTGTGGGTTAGTGAGTGAGTATGAATAAGTGGGTGAGGGGGTAAGTGAGTGAATCAGTGTAGGTGAGTGGGATGGTGAGTGAGTGAATGAGTGTGGGTGAGTGAATGAGTGTGGGTGAGTGAATGAGTGTGGGTGAGTGGGTGAGTGTGAAGAAGTGAATGAGTGTGAGTGAGTGAATAAGTGTGAGTGGGTGAATGCGTGTGGGTGAGTGAGTGAGTGTGGGTGAGTGAATGAGTGTGGGTTAGTGAGTGAGTGAGTAAATAAGTGTGGGTGAGTGGGTGAGTGAGTGAATGAGTGTGGGTGAGTGAGTAAATGAGTGTGTGTGAGTGAGTGAATGAGTGAGTAAGTGTGGGTGAGTTGGTGAATGCGTGTGAGTGAGTGAATGAGTGTGGGTGAGAGGGTGAATGAGTGTGGGTTAGTGAGTGAGTAAATGAATAAGTGTCGGTGAGGGGGTAAGTGAGTGAATCAGTGTAGGTGAGTGAGTGAGTGTGAGTGAGTGAATGAGTGTGAGTGAGTGAATGAGTGTGAGTGAGTGAATGAGTGTGGGTGGGTGAATGAGTGTGGGTGAGTGGGTGAGTGAGTAAATAAGTGTGGGTGAGTGGGTGAGTGAGTGAATGAGTGTGGGTGAGTGAGTAAATGAGTGTCTGTGTGAGTGGTGAATGAGTGAGTAAGTGTGGGTGAGTTGGTGAATGCGTGTGGGTGAGTGAGTGAATGAGTGTGGGTGAGAGGGTGAATGAGTGTGGGTTAGTGAGTGAGTAAATGAATAAGTGTCGGTGANGGGGTAAGTGAGTGAATCAGTGTAGGTGAGTGGATGGTGAGTGAGTGAGTGAATGAGTGTGAGTGAGTGAATGAGTGTGAGTGAGTGTGAGTGTGGGTGAGTGAATGAGTGTGGGTGAGTGGGTGAGTGTGAAGAAGTGAATGAGTGTGAGTGAGTGAATAAGTGTGGTGAGTGGGTGAGTGTGAGTATGAGTGAGTGTGAGTGAGTGAATGAGTGAGTGGGTGAGTGAGTGAATGAGTGAGTGACTGAGTGAGTGAATGAGTGTGAGTGGGTGAGTCAGTGAATGAGTGAGTGGGTGAGTGAGTGAATCAGTGTGGAGAGTGGTGTGAGTGAGTGACTGAATGAGTGTGAGTGGGTGAGTGAGTGGGTGAGTGAGTGAGTGTGAGTGGGTGAGTCAGTGAATGACTGAGTAGCTGAGTGAGTGAATGAGTGTGAGTGGGTGAGTGAGTGTGAGTGAGTGGCTGAGTGTGAATGAGTGTGAGTGTAAGTCAGTGAATGAGTGTGAGTGGGTGAGTGAGTGAATGACTGAGTGAGNTGAGTGAGTGAATGAGTGTGAGTGGGTGAGTGAGTGAATGAGTGAGTGGCTGAGTGAGTGAATGAGTGTGAGTCAGTGAATGAGAGAGTGGCTGAGTGAGTGTGAGTGAGTGAGTGGTGAGTCAGTGAATGAGTGAGTGTGAGTGAGTGAATGAGTGAATGAGTGAGTGGCTGAGTGAGTGAATGAGTGTGGCTGAGTGAGTGGGTGAGTCAGTGAATGAGTGAGTGTGAGTGAGTGAATAGGTGAGTGGCTGAGTGAGTGAATGAGTGTGAGTGTGAGTGAGTGAATGAGTGAGAGNTGAGTGAGTGGGTGAGTCAGTATGAGTGTGAGTGGGTGAGTGAGTGTAATGAGTGTGAGTGAGTGAGTGAGTATGAGTGTGAGTGGGTGAGTCAGTATGAGTGTGAGTGGGTGAGTGAGTGAATGAGTGAGTAGTGAGTGAGTNGGTGAGTCAGTGAATGAGTGAGTGGCTGAGTGAGTGAATGAGTGAGTGGCTGAGTGAGTGAATGAGTGAGAGTCAGTGAGTGGGTGAGTCAGTGAATGAGTGAGTGGCTGGTGAGTGAATGAGTGAGTAGCTGAGTGAGTGGGTGAGTCAGTGAATGAGTGAGTGTGAGTGAGTGAATGAGTGTGAGTGGGTGAGTGAGTGAATCAGTGTGAGTGTGAGTCAGTGAATGAGTGTGAGTGAGTGAGTGAGTGAGTGAATGAGTGTGAGTGGGTGAGTGAATGAGTGTGGGTGGTGAATGAGTGAGTGAGGAATGAGTGTGAGTGGGTGAGTCAGTGTGAGTGAGTGGCTGAGTCAGTGAATGAGTGAGTGTCTGAGTGAGTGAATGGTGAGTGGCTGAGTGAGTGAATGGGTGAGTGGTGAGTGAGTGAATGAGTGAGTAGTGAGTGCAGTGGGTGAGTCAGTGAATGAGTGAGTGNCTGAGTGAGTGAATGAGTGAGTGGCTGGTGAGTGAATGAGTGAGTAGNTGAGTGAGTGAGGTGGGTGAATGAGTGAGTGAGTGAATGGGTGAGTGGTGANTGAGTGTGAGTGAGTAGTCTGAGTGAGTGGGTGAGTCAGTGAATGAGTGAGTGGCTGAGTGAGTGAATGAGTGAGTGTGCTGAAGTGGTGATGAGTGANTGAGTGAGTGAATATGTGTGAGTGGGTGAGTGAGTGTCAGTGTGGGAGAGTGGATGGTGAGTGAGTGAGTGAGTGAGTGACTGAATGAGTGTGAGTGGTGAGTCAGTGAATGAGTGTGGCTGATTCAGTGAATGAGTGTGAGTGGGTGGGTGAGTCAGTGAATGAGTGAGTGGCTGAGTGAGTGAATGAGTGTGAGTGGGTGAGTCAGTGAATGAGTGAGTGGCTGAGTGAGTGAATGAGTGTGAGTGGGTGAGTCAGTGAATGAGTGAGTGGCTGAGTGAGTGAATGAGTGTGAGTGGGTAAGTCAGTGAATGAGTGTGAGTGGTTGAGTGAGTGATGAATGAGTGAGTAGTGAGTGAGTGGGTGAGTCAGTGAATGAGTGAGTGGCTGAGTCAGTGAATGAGTGAGTGTGCTGAGTGAGTGAATGAGTGTGAGTGGGTGAGTGAGTGAATGAGTGAGTAGNTGAGTGAGTGGGTGAGTCAGTGAATGAGTGAGTGTGAGTGAGTGAATGAGTGAGAGNTGAGTGAGTGGGTGAGTCAGTGAATGAGTGAGTGTGAGTGAGTGAATGAGTGTGAGTGGCTGAGTCAGTGATGAGTGAGTGGCTGAGTGAGTGAATGAGTGTGAGTCAGTGAATGAGTGAGTGGCTGAGTGAGTGAATGAGTGTGAGTGGTGAGTGAGTGNATGAGTGAGTAGTCTGAGTGAGTGGGTGAGTCAGTGAATGAGTGAGTGGCTGAGTGAGTGAATGAGTGTGAGTGGCTGAGTCAGTGAATGAGTGAGTGGCTGAGTGAGTGAATGAGTGTGAGTCAGTGAATGAGTGAGTGGCTGAGTGAGTAAATGAGTGAGTGGGTGAGTCAGTGTGAGTGAGTGGCTGAGTCAGTGAATGAGTGAGTGATGCTGAGTGAGTGAATGAGAGTGAGTGGCTGAGTGAGTGAGTGAGTGGGTGAGTGAGTGAATGAGTGAGAGGTGAGTGGGTGAGTCAGTGAATGAGTGAGTGGCTGAGTGAGTGAATGAGTGAGTGTGAGTGAGTGGGTGAGTCAGTGAATGAGTGAGTGTGAGTGAGTGAATGAGTGTGAGTGGCTGAGTCAGTGAATGAGTGAGTGGCTGAGTGAGTGAATGAGTGTGAGTCAGTGAATGAGTGTGAGTCAGTGAATGAGTGTGAGTGGGTGGGTGAGTCAGTGAATGAGTGAGTGTGAGTGAGTGAATGAGTGGCTGAGTGAGTGAGTGTGAGTGAATGACTGAGTGAGTGAATGATGAGTGATGAGTGAGTGAGTGAGTGTGAATGAGTGAGTGGCTGAGTGAGTGAATGAGTGAGTGGCTGAGTGTTTCACAACTCTGAAAGTTCGCGAGTCGGCGACCCTCCGTAACCGCACCGCACGCTCAACATTCGTTGAGACGTCTGAATCGATGTCTTCCCTCGGTGCATGATCGTTATCTGCACCACGTCCTTTGAACGCCTTAGTCATTAAGAGCCACGGGGCTCCATTCGTTAAGGGTAAGAAGCTGTAAGCTTACTAAATTGCAGCTTCGGTTGATGGCCGGTTTAACATTCAAACTCCCCTCCCGATACGTTCCATTCATTGGCTACCACATTCTGATGAGCCCCCCCCCTCTCCTCCCCCTCAACTTGCTTTTTAAGGATCACATCTTGAATCATTGCCTCACTTGATGCAGCTAATCCGGCTGTGACGGTCCCTCCTGATGACGGAGACTTGTGTTGCCTCCGAAACGTCGTGATTTTTGTTTTATTTTATTTATTTTTATACATTTTGATGTTTTACCTACGTGACTTTACCGAAAAAACCTAAGAATATTCAAACTCGATTCGAAGCTTTCGTGACATGCGGGAGCTACTCGTCGATTATTTCGGTAAAGTCACTTGGAATATGAAATATAATCAAATAATGGAATGCGCCGTTTCGATCGCAACGCAAGCAGCCATGGTCGGGTGAGAATGAATGAGAAAAAAACACGTCAAAAAAATCGACACAGTGGCGTTGTCTTTCTGTTTTTCATTCTTTGCAGGAGCGTGGTCAGCCAGGCGGGGTGTTGTTGGCTGTTGTGTTTGGCCGGCTCTCTGTGTTGTGTTGCTAGGTTTCATATTCTTGGTTCTTTCGGTAAAGTCACGTAGAAGGGAAATAATAAAATAATACAAATATAAAACAATAAAAATCTGGATTTCACAACTGATATGATTGCTTGTGTTGCAGTCAAACGTCGTGAGAATTTTTATTGTGTTATATTCGTATTATTTTATTATTTCCCTTCTACGTGACTTTACCGAACGAACCAAGAATATGAATCCCTGCAGTCACAAAGCTTTAAATCAAAATGTACTAGNTTTTTTCTCATTCATTCTCACCTGATGACGGTTGCTTGTGTTGCAATCGACACGTCGCATGCTACTATTTGATTAAATTCTCTACGTGACTTTACCGAAAGAACCAAAGAGTTACACATTCATACTTGCGCGATCTAACCCCACCCTCAAACAAAACCATATTGCATGGTGTGTCATTATGCATGTATTTATTAACGCACACACACACACACGCATCTCCAACGAGGCAAGAGTCAACGAGTGATTTTTTTTTCTTTTTTTAACCGTTCCACGTGAATGGCAGGGTGCTTCAAAAAGATGTTAACACTCTAATAGGAGCAACCGTTTGTCGTGGGGGAAAAAAGGATTGATGATGATAGTAATAATAGACTCTAAAGTGAAAGCAAAGGTGCTGTCAATGACTTCAAAGAGTTTAAATTTCGATTTAAAGCTTTCGTGACTGCAGCAGGGATTCATCTTCTTGTTCTTTCGGTAAAGTCGTCACGTAGAAGGGAAATGATAAAAATAATAAAATAAAACATAATCAAATAATTCTCACGACGTTTCGGCCACAACGCAAGCAGCCTTCGTGATTTTATCGAAAGAACCAAGAAGATGAACCTCAAAGTGCCTGGAATATTCTCTGTTGCGGTCTCCAGAACCCGATGCAAATTCTCTGGACTGTTCACGTTTGGATAATTGTTTTTTTAACTCTTTTATCTGGCAACAAAACTGACACCTTTTTTACAAGGAGTCGTGTTTGCATTGACCACAATACTGCGGTCGGAATGCAAACAACAAACACAACTCTGATAACACTGGTCAACACACTTTTTCTGGCATAAGGTATTCCAACGGTTTGAAGGTAATGTTAGGGTGCCGATTCTAAATCTGGCATCAGTTTTGTCTATCACATCAGGTTTTTGAGATATCAAATATTGCATTTTCAATAAAAAACTTCAGAAGGAAAATATTAAATAAATGTGGATATCTACATAAAATATATTATAAACACACTATCCTAAAAATACAGCACCATGTTTTAACACTAAAGCAGTCACTGACTCGCAACAACTTGCAATCATAAGTGACAGTTAATTTCGGGTAAAATCAATGAAAATGGGGTATGCCGATAGCATAAAAATGAGATGTGATAGAGCAAATCTGAGATCAGATTTGGAATCAGCACCCTGAAATTAGTCTAGAACAGCTGCAAAAGTCCAGGCCAGAATTTTTTTGTTGTTGACTAGTGTAATATGTGCACTGTCCTTGAAGTTGATTGGTCCACACTCGAGACAGCTTTTCTTAGAGCCTAGTCTCACATGGTGTTGGACCAGATGACGCCAAAAGGCGCACAACTCAAAGACGATGCACCATCAGAGTATGAGAGCTCGGGGTAAGTATTTGCATCATTTGAACCTCTTTTGCCAGTAAAAATATGATAATTGTTTTTTTTTACCATTTTATCTGGCAACAAAAATGACACTTTTGTTGTTGTGCGCCTTTTGGCGTCATCTGGTCCAACACCAAGTGAGACTAGGCTCTAAGAAAAGCTGTATCGGGTGTGGACCAATCAAATTCAAGGACAGTGCATACATTATCAGAGTTTTTTTTTATTTCGACCGCAGGTATTGTGGTCAATGCAAACATGACTCCTTTGTTGTTAATAGCTTTCAAAAAAGCTCAAAGAGTCTCTGCGCGTGCATTTTTGCGTAATAGACGCTTTCCTCGTAAAACTTGAAAGGAACGGTAACCGGCCGTCTGAAGTTGTTAACTTTGTTGACTGCTATTTATGAAGAGTTTGGGCAGGTGAAACCCTTCCAATGAGAACTTTGAACGATCGTGGATATATTTACACACGCGATCTTATTATCACGTCTATTGAGTCCGGCGTGGGAGCTGGTGTGGACTGCAAAATCACGCTCAGGTTGGTCAAGCGAGTGTATGAGGGTGGAAGAGTGTGGCGAGTGAGTGAGTGAATGAGTGTGGGTGAGAGGGTGAGTAGGTGAATGAGTGTGGGTGAGAGGGTGAGTGGGTGTGAGTGAGTGAATGAGTGTGGGTGAGTGGGTGAGTGGGTGTGAGTGAGTGAATGAGTGAGTGAATGAGTGTGCGTGGGTGAGTGGGTGATGAGTGTGGGTGGGTGAGTGGGTGAATGTGTGTGGGTGGGTGAGTGAATGAGTGTGAGTGGGTGAATGAGTTTGAGTGAGTGAGTGAGTGTGTGAATGTGTGGGTGGGTAAGTGAGTGAGTGAATGAGTGTGAGTGAGTGAGTGAATAACTGTGGGTGAGTGTGGATATGTGGGTGAGAGCAAGTGAATGAGTGAGTAAATGAGTGTGTGTGGTGAATGTGGGTGGGTGTGGGTGTGTGAGTGAGTGAATGAGCGTGAGTGAATTAGTGTGTGTAGGTGGGTGTGATTGAATGAGTGCTTGGGTGTGAGTGAGTGACTGTGGGTGGGTGAGTGAGTGAGTGAGTCAATGAGTGTTGGTGAGTGAGTGAGTGTAGGTGGGTGAGTGAATGATTGTGGGTGAGTGTGTGAGTGAGTGAATGATTGTGGGTCAGTGGGAGCGGTAGTGTAGTGGTTAGCTCTACGCTGCGCTATGACACCGCCGGCCAGAGTTTGATTCCCGCTCACGGCCAACAACCGGTGACGATTATCTGAACCGGTCCTGGGCCTCCCTAGGTCGACTCAGCCTCTATTGAGTTACCTGCTACGGTGCGTATACATAACCACTAGGGAGACAAAGGCAGACAGGCGTGTTGTTGTCACTATTGAGACCGGGAGGTCTATAGTGCATGCTGGTAGTGGTGATGGTGGTTGTAGTGGTGGTGGTGGTGCTAGTGGTGATGATGGTAGTGGTGATGATGGTAGTGGTGATGTGGTTGTGGTGGTGGTAGTGGTGATGATGGTGGTTGTTGTGGTGGTGGTGGTGGTGATGATGGTAGTGGTGATTGTGGTTGTAGTCGTGATGGTGGTGCTAGTGGCGATGATGGTAGTGGTGATGGTGGTTATTGTGGTGATGGTGGTTGTTGTGGTGGTGATAGTGGTGTTGATGGTGGTTGTGGTGGTGGTGGTAGTGGTGATGATGGTGGTGGTGATGGTGGTTGTTGTGGTGGTGATAGTGGTGATGATGGTGGTTGTTGTGGTGGTGGTAGTGATGGTTGTTGTGGTGGTGGTGGTAGTGGTGATGGTAGTGGTGATGGTGGTAGCGTGTCTGTGTGTTGTCACTATTGAGACCGGTAGAACTTCCGACTCCCGGATCGAACAAGCTGCAACTGGACCATACAGTCACGAAAGCTCCAAAATTAAGATTGGACCATACCGTTTCATGACAGATGTGATTCGTCAGAAGCGAACGCACAAACCGACTCAGGAGGAATTGATTCGTGCAAAGCCAACAGAAGAAAATTATCTTCCCATCGCATCCGGCTCAATCATTGTAATTGACCACGTAATTTTTTTTTCATTGTTGACCGTAACGATCAGAAATATATTTAGATAGATAGATAGATCCGGGGTCTTTATCGGCGTATATTTATATCTCTCTTTGTTTTGTGTCACACGCGGCTGCTGATGGAGACGCAGAGACATCGACTGCAAATGTCACGTTCAGCTTGGTGGAGTGAGTGAGTGAGTGGGCGAGTGTGGGTGAGTTTAAGTGGGTGGGTGAGTGAGTTTATGTGGGTGGGTGGGTGAGTGGGTGAGTTTATGTGTGTGGGTGGGTGAGTTTAAGTGTGTGTGGGTGAGTTTATGTGTGTGGGTGGGTGGGTGAGTTTAAGTGTGGGTGGGTGGGTGAGTGAGTTTATGTGTGTGGGTGGGTGGGTGAGTTTAAGTGTGGGTGGGTGAGTGAGTTTATGTGTGTGGGTGGGTGGGTGAGTTTAAGTGTGGGTGGGTGGGTGAGTGAGTTTATGTGTGTGGGTGGGTGGGTGAGTTTAAGTGTGGGTGGGTGAGTGAGTTTATGTGTGTGGGTGGGTGGGTGAGTTTAAGTGTGGGTGGGTGGGTGAGTGAGTTTAAGTGTGTGGGTGGGTGGGTGAGTTTATGTGTGTGGGTGAGTGGGTGAGTTTATGTGTGTGGGTGAGTGGGTGAGTTTATGTGTGTGGGTGGGTGAGTTTATGTGTGTGGGTGAGTGGGTGAGTTTAAGTGTGTGGGTGGGTGAGTGAGTTTAAGTGTGTGGGTGGGTGAGTTTATGTGTGTGGGTGAGTGGGTGAGTTTAAGTGTGTGGGTGGGTGAGTGAGTTTAAGTGTGTGGGTGGGTGAGTTTAAGTGTGTGGGTGAGTGGGTGAGTTTATGTGTGTGGGTGGGTGAGTTTATGTGTGTGGGTGAGTGGGTGAGTTTAAGTGCGTGGGTGGGTGGGTGAGTTTAAGTGTGTGGGTGGGTGAGTTTAAGTGTGTGGGGTGGGTGGGTGTGTGAGTTTAGGTGGGTGAGTGCGAGTGCGTGAATGAGTATGATGGGTGGATGGTGTTGAATATGTCGGGTTATGAGAAATTGAAAAAAAAAATGATAATTCAAAAAATGCGTAAATGTTTGACAGTATGCTAAGTTATGTAATTATGCTTAAATTATGCTAATTATGTAGACAATCGTATTGGTTTATGCGAATGTTTCTGAATATGCTAATGTGGGCGGTTATGATAATTGGACTTAGCTTCGTTGGCAATTATTCTTTGTTAAACATTTATTGATTATATCTTGGTGTGTTATGTTAGGTCTCCAAATGCATATCTCAACGCAGGATACAGTTCTTATAAATACGATTGTTACGCATGAATTTAGGAAAGAAACACTCAGACACTTTTGTGTTATCTTCTTGGTTCTTTCGGTAAAGTCATCACGTAGAAGGGAAGTAATAAAATAATAAAAATAAAACATAATAAAATAATTCTCACGACGTTTCTGCCACAACGCAAGCAGCCGTCCTCAGGTGTGGACAGTCGTATTGATTGACCTGAGGACGGCTGCTTGCGTTGTGGCCGAAACGTCGTGAGAATTATTTTAATTGGAATTAGATAATTTTTTTATTATGTTTTATTTTTATTATTTTATTACTTCCCTTCTACGTGACTTTACCGAAAGAACCAAGAAGATCAATCCCTGCAGTCACGAAAGCTTTAAATCGAAACTTCTGTGTTAAGCAATTTTTATTCTAAACAAAAACATGACACTCTAATATGCGAACTCTTATGCTTCGAATTATCCACGTTACCATCGGGGAAATTCCCTTCCGCGAGCAGTATAGATAACCATCAAGAATTGCGTTGTTTCACTTAGGCAACCGCACATATCATTCATTCTACCACGCAACGCGAACTTAGACGACGATGGAGAGTTTTTAAAACAGGCATGCAACGGTATTCATACGAAAGGCAATGAAAGCAAATTATTATACCCCAAAAGTATACGTCAATAGATTCATCGGCAAGAGTATATAATTAACTAAATGTCTTGGAACATTGTGTGCGTCGGTGGACGGACCCTCTTACGGAAGATTCATATCTCTGACGAAGCTTTAATTAATTCGTGGACAAGGTTCTATGGTAAAGAAACAGGTCTTACACGATATTCTCTCTCTGTGAGCGTGTAGAATCGTGACGAAGGTTTCAAAAGTTTAGTTTACATCGATGAATCTATTGGTAATTTATGCGGTTAAAAGTAAAATAAAAAAAAAACGAAATTAAAAAAACTGAGGTACTTATAAACGACGTATTCTTATCACTCGATGAGCCGCGGTGCCTTCACGGCCAGCTGATGGTCCATGTGTAATGCGGGCGTAAACGACCTCCCGGATGTGACGTCACNGGGGAGGAGTTACGTCACGTGGGGGAGATGTTATAGCGGGGAGACAGAAAGACATCTGGGTCAGTCGGGGGAGTGAAGAGTGGAGAACACGTTGGGTGGTCGCCGTGCCTCAGCCTGGTGGCTGAGGGCTCATGACGGCGCCAGCCAGCGGGGTGGAAGAGAGAGTTGGGGATGGAGACAGAGAGTGGCGAGATCGCCACAGAGGCCACGCAGGGCTGAGGTTGGAGAGTGGCGAGATCGCCACAGAGGCCACGCAGGGCTGAGGTTGGAGAGTGGCGAGATCGCTACAGAGGCCACGCAGGGCTGAGGTTGGAGAGTGGCGAGATCGCCACAGAGGCCACGCAGGGCTGAGGTTGGAGAGTGGCGAGATCGCTACAGAGGCCACGCAGGGCTGAGGTTGGAGAGTGGCGAGATCGCCACAGAGGCCACGCAGGGCTGAGGTTGGAGAGTGGCGAGATCGCTACAGAGGCCACGCAGGGCTGAGGTTGGAGAGTGGCGAGATCGCTACAGAGGCCACGCAGGGCTGAGGTTGGAGAGTGGCGAGATCGCTACAGAGGCCACGCAGGGCTGAGGTTGGAGAGTGCGAGATCGCTACAGAGGCCACGCAGGGCTGAGGTTGGAGAGTGGCGAGATCGCCACACACGGTAAGACTCGCACCGCCAGCCAGCGGTGACCGAGCACGGAGGAAGGGGGAGCAGCGGTGGAGCTGCTGTGAGAGCAGCCGGAGGCTGCACCAAGGACCTGCAGCGGAGCTGCAGGAGCGCGGAAGGCTACGGGAGCGAAGGCAGCTGTGGAGCTGCCAAGGGGAGAGCTCTGAGCGAGGGCCGTGTGGGAAAAGAGATCGAACCCAAATAAAGGACACACAGGACAGAGAGAAGCGTCCGAGTCTTTTATTACACATGCACTTTGACAATTAGTCTTCTTAGGATGATTCCATTGTGTGGGGGCATTTGATTGTCCCCTTGATCATTATTGTGGGAGCAGACATCGGGCGCGTCGTGGGCTTATGAGTCTGGGGGGTGGGATACGAACGGCTTGGAGAAGTTTTTCCTCTCGCACGTGGCGTGTCTGCAGCGAGCCGTCGGCTTTCTCTCTCCGCTGCTAGCTGAGTGTCGTCGGCCCGATGCTGTCCTTGGAGAGGCTCGGTCGCTAAGTGGCGCCCGGTGGTGATGGTGGTGATGGTGGTGATCGGTACTCGTTTGTTCGTGCGCTGGTAGCTGGCACCTTTGTGCTCTGGGCACTGGCGACGCGGCTGTGCGCGCTCTCCGGCTGCGGGTTCTCTGGCGATGAACGATGCTCTCGTTCATCTTCTTGGTTCTTTCGGTAAAGTCATCACATAGAAGGTAAATAATAAAATAATAAAAATACAACTTTATAAAATAATTCTCACGACGTTTCGGCCACAACGCAAGCAGCCGTCCTCCGGTGAAGAACAGGTCTGTCGGAAAGACTGTCTGAATGAATTAATTGAATTAATTAATTGAATGAATTAATTCATTCAGACGCTGGTCTTCCCCTGAGGACGGCTGCTTGCGTTGTGGCCGAAACGTCGTGAGAATTATTTTATTATGTTTTATTTTTATTATTTCCCTTCTACGTGACTTTACCGAAAGAAGCAAGAAGATGAATCCCTGCAGTCACGAAAGAAGCTTTAAATCGAAATTTTATTACGTTTTATTTTTATTATTTTATTATTTCCCTTCTACGTGACTTTACCGAAAGAACCAAGAAGATGAATCCCTGCTGAAGTCACGAAAGAGCTTTACATCGAAATTTTATTATGTTTATTTTTATTATTTTATTATTTCCCTTCTACGTGACTTTACCGAAAGACCAAGAAGATGAATCCCTGCTGCAGTCACGAAAGCAGCTTTACATCGAATTTTATTACGTTTTATTTTTTTATTTTATTATTTCCCTTCTACGTGACTTTACCGAAAGAACCAAGAAGATGATCCCTGCTGAAGTCACGAAAGAAGCTTTAAATCGAAATTTGATTCTCTCGTTCGTTGCCTGGTCAACGTTTGGTGCTTTCGCTATTCACGAGTCATACCTAGAATCTTCGCCAGTCTCGCTCGCACTGCGGCGACTCGGTGTCGCAATACTTCTTCTGTTGGCACAGAATTATTGCTGGGTTTAGTATGTCGCTACCAGAGAGCCCCTCCATACTTGTTGAGTTTGCTGAATCTTCTTCTGCGTCGGTGATGATGATGCTTATCCGTTGGTGGTGATGATGATTTTGATGTATGGCCGTGTCTCTGCTTATATCTGAGAAAATGTCTCTGCTTGGCATGCCTGCTTACAAACGGCCGGAACCATCCTTTGTTTCGTTCGCTTGTGTGTGGACACAGCTGCATACGTGTCCGTGTGTGTGTGCTCTGATTTAGTGTAATAATTAAGTTCTTCAAACGAAGCAGTGTGCCGGATTGTCCGTTCATCCTCTGCGGTAATTAACCTGGAAGGGTGGAGGGTCTTCCTCGCGGGGTGGGTGTTACTTTATCTCGCACAACTTCCAAGTTTTCCGTTTTCTTTTAATGCACGGGCATAAGTAGTACTGATCACATACCTGCATTTTCCATAAATATGCTAAATTCCTCTTGATATGCAATTTTTTTTGTCAAGGCGCCCTTTTCCCCCCTTCCAACCGAGCTTATATATATATATGCTCCAAGCTCGTGTGCTGTTTCATTCAGACGCTGTCGCCTCGACGGACCTGGTTTTCACCTGAGGACGGCTGCTTGCGTTGTGGCCGAAACGTCGTGAGAATTGTTTAATTATGTTTTATTTTTATTATTTTATTACTTCCCTTCTACGTGACTTTACCGAAAGAACCAAGAAGATTTCCATTTTTCTGTTTGGAAGTTTAAAAATGAGACTCACTTTATTTATTATACATTATTGTATTTTTGATTGTAAGTGATTCAAGGTATGTTGTAGCCGGGTTCACGGTATTTCCATCGAGGTTTGATGATTTTTTTTAATGGGGAGATGTTCCTACTTCTTGGTTCTTTCGGTAAAGTCACATAGAAGGGAAGTAATAAAATAATAAAAATAAAACATAATACAATTATTCTCCTTGCTTGTGTGTGCAAATCTTGCTATCCGTGCTGTGGAAGACAAAGGCGGTTGGGAGGCTTTTTACTTATTTCGCCTTTAATTCTTCGAGATGACCCTTTGTCTACTACGCGTAGGGTTTTTAAATTCTTTATATTAAGTTCGCTTGCTTGCTTGCGTACTTGCTTGCTTACGACCGTGCAAATCTTTCGGTCGTTTTTTAACCCACTTCCCGTGATCCAATCGAGCTGACATTTTGCACACAGACTCGTTGTGCGAGACAATTAATGTTCGTGAATTTTTTTTCCAAAATGTTACACTTTTTAGGGAAAACAAATTAAATATTTAATTACCAATTGCTTAATGGTGGCAGACAATCATCTGACCCATAGGTGGCAGCCATCTCAAGCCAGAGGACGAGAGGACTCTAGCCGCCACGCATATAAAGGATTTAGAGTGAAAAACTTTGTTTTTATGGGTTATACTTATTCTAACCTCCGTTCCACTGCCTGTATCCTGGGTGTGTGCTGTTTGTTCTCGAGTTATTATTATTTTAGCTGATATCCCGAGGCTCGGGAATTCATTTT